>OZ007587.1:281617523-281867343 GCA_963931845.1 Maratus michaelseni
GGGCCCTTCTCCATTTAGTTATTCCCCCATTTCTACATTCCATTTAAGACTCTGACCCCTTGGGGCCCAATACGGGACTCCTTGAAGTTTTTGTGCGCTATGCCTTTTTTACACAAGTATATATACTTGTGTCACTCTATCAATACATAACTTTAAAGTTGAGTCTTGGACTCCTCTCACCGGACCACCACCCTCAATTTTTATTGGGGCCTCGCAGAAATCACAATTATTTCTTTTTTCGTTTTTAACACTTTCCAACCTAGTTGAAAAGTGGTTATGACTTCGGTTTGTCTGGCCGTATGGCCGTCTGTCCGTGCTCTAACTCCCGTAAATATGCTCCGATATGCCCTGCAATTTTTATATGTTATTGTCGTTATCTATAACATGTTCCCTATTTCAACGGAAGTGTGAATTATAGTTTTTTAACAGGTACACTCAAAAGAATTCCGTTACATTGCGGTCTATGGGGAAAAATCATTTGCAGTTTATTTAAATAATGTTTCACTATTTTAAACGCATTGAAATTTATATATATCACTAAGGTGCATTAGAAGAAGCTTAATATGGAATAGGGTGTGCATAGCACTCATAGTTACTTTACAGGGACAGTCAAAATAATTCCGTTACATTACGTCTATGGAGAAAAATCGTCTGCAGTTTATTTAAATAATGTTTCACTATTTTAAACGCATTGAAATTTATATACATCACTAAGGTGCATTACAAAAGGCTTACTACAGAATATTGTGTGTATAGCAGTCATCGTTCATTTACAGGGACACACAAAAGGATTCTCTACTGTTTGTTAACAATAATTCCTAGAAGTGCGTTTTAAGTTACTGAACGCGATTTTAATTTTAACTCGCTTTTTGTCTATTACGCGGTGTGTATAAATTCTGTAGATCCTATACAGGGAAGCACAAAAGTTCGCGAACACATTTCCGTTTATTGACAGAAACTCCAGGCGAAGAATTTTAAACTGTGCTACGCGTTTCCTAACTAAACTAAAATTTAGCATCCTATGTAGTACGTATACAAATCTATAGATCATATACATGGGTGAATAAAAGTATTCAGATATTTTTCCGAATATTGTATATGTTGGAAATTCCTGAAATTATGTTTTTAAATATGTTTTCCAAATTGTTTACTTAGATGTTACCCTTTAGCTTATTAAACGGTATGATATGTAAAATTATTTTGGAAGCGTTGGAAAGTGTTACATAATCTATGCTTGCCACATGATTTTTCATTCTTGTTTTACTATTATTTCACATTTTAAACCTTTCTTATAGTGTATATAAGTCTAAGTATATATACAGAGTGCGCCCATAAATTATTGCCGGGTTTTTTTTACCTCATAACTTCAGATATAAGAACATGCGAAAAATATTATTACATTTTCATTTTTTAATAACACAAAGTTAAGTATTTTTCATCAATTTATTTGGCAATACTTGCGACGTCGCATTGTGGATGTGGAAAGTTGTGACGTGAGTACGCAGAGAAAGCAATGTGTGTAATTGGTGTTCTTCAAAACAAAATCCGTCACCATTGCACAACGTTGTTTTAGAAGTTTTTGACAAATTTCATAAAATTTAATATTAATGATTACGTGATTATAATCGTTATTTGATTAATAACATTTTAAACTGCAACTTTACGCATATGTAACTTTGTTTGTGTTATTACAAAAACTTTTTGAGTTATACATTAGGAATATGTGATACTCTTTTTCGCCATGTTCTTAATTCAAAAGTTATGAGGTAAGGAAACTCGGACAATAATTTATGTGTACACACTGTACATACTATTTAAAAAAAAAATTAATTAAAATTTGAAGGAGTCAATCTAGTAATTTGTGTTTAATTCAGTATATTTAAAAAAAATACATGAAATATTTAAATACAATAAGGAGGTAACAAAGATAATTTATAAAAATCTTGAACTCCAGATGATAATCTGTCTCTTTATCACTGATAATTTTAATTTTTTATAGAATATTTTAACGCAATGAACTGGTTAAGACAGATAATATTTAGTTTCTTTCTAGTCTCTGATAATACAACGTAACACCACTTGTCTTAAGAGTAGATGTCCTCCGTAAAGAGGGTTATTACACGTCTCTATTCTTTTTTTTTTTTTTTTTTTTTTGGCTAAATTTAAATGTTCCGTGCAGTACTGTTAATTTCACGATAATTTTTACTATAAAATCGTTCACGTCTGTAATGCATTGTACAAATGCCTTGTGAAATACTCGAAGAGTGAAATTGCTATACGATGAATTTTTTTTTTTAAACTATTGTAAACTAAATAATACTGCATAGTTGCCACGTCTGATGATTTGTTAATACCACTATTTCTTTATAAAAAATGTTCCCTTTGTATAATCTCAGAATTCTACGATTAAATAAAAAGTAAGGAAACTTTTAGGAAGTAGTGGTTTTGAAAAATCAGGTGATTTGGTAACTTCGTTATTACAGCTTATTTTACTGTTTATTACTGTTAATTTTACGGTATAATACTGACAGATGGGATGCCAGAATTATACTGTAAAATCAACACTTTTTTTTTTTTTTTTTGCAGTGTACTCAGAAGGAAGGTCTCCTTAAAGCGCATGCTCAGAAATTTTTGGAAAATGCTGATGAAACTACTCATATACGTTATAAAGTATAGGTCAAATTTAGCTGCGGAATCCCAGTAGATAAAATAGATAAAAATAGTAGATAAAAAATAAAATACTTTCGAGTATTTGGAGCAAAAAGACGCGATTTGGCTAGCAACAGTTTTTCCTCGCCAAACGCAAGCGATCGTTTCATTTTGGGTTCAACATTTTCAATTCTTTGTACATTTGCAGTAATATTAATTTAAAATATTCTTTAAATCAGGTTAAATAAATCAGTCACATTTTTTTCTCTCTACTTATCACAGATTGAATAAAATTTTGTCATTGTTTTATCCTCCATTCCACGATTTTTTCTAATTTAAACGGTTTCACCGGTTATATAAGTAATTTTTAAGTGTATTTTAAAAGAAAAAGCCGATGATGAACGCATTCGTTATACATTTCCATATCGAAAAAGTCGTTGTTTCCATAGCAACAGTACTTCTTTTTTTTTTTAATTAACAATGTTCAGAATCGGGCTTATTTTTTTAGCTTGAAACAATTTCAATCAATTTAAATTTTATTTTAAATCGTAAAATATGATCGTTGAATTTCATTATGTATACATATAAATGTGCACACAAAACTGTAGTTATAAAAATTTATTTATTAACTAAGTTAAACTTACTAAAACAAGTTCAGCATGAAAAAGTTTTTTCCTTAAAGAGTATTTGACACAAAAGCCTATTTTATTTTTTATTTTATTCCGTCGTCAACAGGTAATAAATCGCCAAATAAACGAAATTTTCATTTTTTTTTTACGTTTGTTATATCGAGGTTCCGCAGGAATTTTTTATAAACGTATGTGCCCTCATAAGACGAATATTCCGTATTTTTTTCAAAATTTTCTGAGTATGCGCTTATGGAGACCTTCCTTGTCAGAAACGTTTTCGAAAATCAGTAGCACCAAAAGAAACTTTGTTTTTGTGAATGTTCCTTTAAATCTCGAAATGTAATGGTTTCTGAATTTTCTGTAGATAAAGAACGCTTTTCGAAATCGTCGGTAACTTCGGAAGAGGTTATTGTATATTTCCGTTCATAGTTATATTACATTTACTTAAATTAAGAAACATTTGTCTTTGTTTATAGTGTAATTCACACCGAATAATCTGATAGAAATAAACATTTTGAAATATTTAAATTTTGTTTAAGTTTGTCCTGCTTTTTCTAGCAAAATCCTGATTTTGTTTTCTTCTACTTTCCTTCACGTGCGAAAATTCCCGATTTAGTGAAATAAAATTCAGGCAACCCTGCACGAAAAAGGCACCCTGTGAAATTCGAATCTTCTAATGTCTTTTGTATTCAAGTTATTCCAAAAAAAACATATGAAAAAAGGTAATAGATACTTAATTAATAATTAGAAACCAAAACACATTTACATTTCCACAGATAACTGGTGGTGATTAAAAAGGAAGGAATTTGCTCTGAAAAGGTTAATTTCTTGTTAAAAGAAACGATTTATGAGGGAAATCATTCGATGTATCCATGTATAATATCTATACATCGATATTATATTTACGATGATATGCGTAAATATAAATGAATTCTATTTCCAATAGTATTTTCAGTTTAAACTCTTGGCCAGGAAGATTACAAATAAGTAGGGGTACTTTTGAGATGATGTATTTTTACAAATCCTTTTATTCAAAAAATTCAAAGCATTTAAGAGTCCATCAAACAAAAATCTTCCTTTGACTTTCAAATATATCACTCTTGATTCAATGTCTAAAATTATTCCTGATATCTTGTCTTTACTGCAAAATCTGTTGCTCAAAAAATGTATGCTGTCAGCTGTGCATACATAAAATTAACCTTAAATTATTCTTAAGCAGAAATTGTTGGCTTAAAATTGACAAATATTTTCGTTTTCTTTTGAGGCTATATCGCATTAAAAGAAGCTATTTGCCATTTTCTCTGGTAAAGATTTTTTTATTTTAATAGTTAAAGGCACTTGTGAGACTGTATCGCATTAGGAGAAGCTATTTACCAGGAAAACGGAAAATAGTTTAATATATTATGTAGGGTATAAAGGTTTAAAAAATATACACAAAGGGGAACGTAATTAAAGTGGAGATATTTAAAGTTCGGTTGAAAAAAAATGCAACTAAGTTTGGTGTAAATACTAGACCTGGAAAAGAGATTTAATAAGAAAAAAATGTAATTCAGGGTTTTTCTACTAGGTTAAAAGTAGTACTTTAATACATACGAACTAAAGATTTCGTTAAATGTTAGACAATTACTGGAAACGTTACTATTTTAGTTCTTGTGGCAGTAAAGTAAGCACAAGAACTAAAATTATCATATAATGTTAGATAATCAAATGAAACATTCTTTTTTCTTTTTTTTATTACTCCAAATTAATCTAAAGTGTCACTTCGTCAAAAGACTCAGCTATGTTTTTTGTGCTACTTCCCATAGTTAAATTAGGTTTTACTTAAAAATTTTCTGCGTTTATCTTAGTGAATGTTTTTACAATTAAGTCAGGAAAACTTCAAATATTTAAGAATGCTCTTAAAAGAATGTCCTTCCAACATATGCTCTAGTAAAATATCACTGCAATTATTTAAAAATAATTTTGTAGTGTTAACTTACTTTTCAAGAAGAATAAAAACAATCAAATACGTCGCGAGTAAAGAGTGGCATATATTAACAAATGTGTGGATTATGTCATTTCTACATTCGTGGGTATTACTAATATACACTGGTTGCCAAATGCGAAGGAACAGCTAATTTGTGCAAAAATGCCCTTGGCATTTTTGCAGATTTTGGCTAATTTGTCCAAAATAAGCCAAAAATTACATTAAGCCGCGCAATCACAAAAAAACAATAGTAGAAGGCTTTGGGCGGCAAGATCTCTTATCATTCAGATAAGAGATCTTGCCGTAAAAAGCCCTAAACAAAGGCAGTGCATCCACGTGGTTTCCTTCTTTGATATTGCAAATAGTAATATTTGAGGGGGAAGTCACACAGTCGGTTTTTGAAGATAGAGCTATAAATTTCGTTTTTGGACAACAGGTATTGACTGTTAAAAGCCCGTAAGACATCATTTGATTGTGTACGATCATGGTTGGGCAGTTGGATGTGTCAAGGTAGGGCAAAGTGTCACTCAAGTTACCAAAGCAAGAGACGTGTCGAAGAGTGTAATCTTGAGGTTTAAAAGACCTCTGGATATGGAACTGCTACGAGAAGGCATGGAAGGAACATCACACCTCAAGAGCATCGACATGTCTTCCTAGTAGTCCAAAGGAACATAAATGATACTCCAAGTCAGATAACCTGAGACCTTGCTAATACTACTGGTACTTGGTTATCTGCGAGAACCATTTTTCGGTAAATAAATAATGTTGGCTTAGATGCACATAAGCTTGCTACATGCATTCCACTAAGAGCACATCATCATAGGGAAAGTTTACTTCAGTGGAAGGAGCATATTCGTTAGGGTCAGCGACCATGATCCAGAATAATGTTCTCTAATGAATCATGCTTAGGGATTACAATCCCGAGACTAATTTCCAATCCCGGGATTTCTGGATTGCTTAGATTCAATCCCGGGATCCCGGAATAATCCCGGGATTATGAAAATTAGAATTTCTCTAGTATCATCAATTTGTACAATAGCTAAATATCATAATCTTATAGAAAAGATAATTAAAGCAAAAATAGAGTCTAAAACTTACATAAGAAAATATACAAAGTTAAAAAAATACAACTTTAATTAATAATCAAAAAGTATGGGATAAATTACAATTGAAAATGAAAATAAATATGCTGTTGATGTTTGACAATTTAACAAAAAACATGAAATGTCTATGTTTTATCTTCTAGATATATATATTTTTTTTAATTTCCTGTTAAACAAGTTTTTGAATGGCTTAATATTTACAATATTAAAAAATAATTAATATCCCCAATTGAATTTTTAATTATTTTCATAACCATGCAATTAAAGATTACAATTCTAGGATATCGCAAACGCAATATTTTCTCCAACATGAAGCCCCTACCCCCCTTTTTTTTCCTTGAAATAAAAGAACTTAACACAGACACACATACAACAATAAAAAATTACATAGATGTATAGTTTAAATTTCTGAATAAATCTAAAGGATATTACAGATATATTAAAAAATTACTAGCTGACCCCCGCCCGGCGTTGCCCGGGCCCGTGATAATATATATATATATATATATATATATATACATATATATTTAATCAAATTTTTATTATTTTATATCTTTAACCCGATTTTGTATGAAATTATATTTTTAAATGAAAAATTCGCGAAAAATATTGATATTTAGTAATAAAAACACTCTTTTTTTTTTACCCAGGGTAGTTTTATAGTTTTAAAATAAAAAGTTAATTTTGTCCGAAATCTTTAAAATCTTTATTGGTGATAAATAAAACGGTTTTACAGCCTGTGTAAAAATTTCGTGAAAAAATATTGTTATCGAGTTGTAAAAGAAATGTTTTGTTCTCGCTTTTTTGTTTGTTTTTGCGTTGGCTCTTTTAACATAGCAATAAAAAAATAGTTCTCATCCTCCGAACTCTCTGACATTTCATTCGGTTATAAATATAGCTGTAACCAAGCCATCTTTAAAATTTTGCGAAAAAATATGCATATTTAGTAGTGAAAACATGTGTTCTTTAAAAAAAAGCTTTAGTTTTCCTCCTCAGAGCAAAAATAAATTAAAAGGTGTATGCTTTCAATGCAGGGTACGGCTTCATCCGTTGTCAATCAACCCTTTTCAATCCCCTTGCTAAAAAGGTGAAGGTTGGGTTACTCAACCAGGTTTCCCGTTTCTGTGGGTAGAAGCCTTAAAAAAAAACGTTGACGGTTGCGCAAAGAGACGATTTTAATGTGGATTTGACAGAATGCGCTTTTCATTTTAAATATATAGATTGTTGCCAAATTTTGAAAAATTATACGTTTTATTATTAAAATCTAATTTTATTCATAAATATAGTCCAAAACTCTAGTAACTGACACCATCCCTATTTTGGAACACCAATAACTGACACAAAGTGAAACAGTGACTGACACTTCATTTTGAAAGACTAAAATGCTTTTAAAAAACTTTATTCTTTGTTATAAAATACTTACTTACTATACTTATACAATATAATATACTAGTAATAGTATATAGAGTCGTATTTAGTACTGCATTATTAGTATTGCAGATATACAATAAATGACATTTATGAACCAGTAACTGACATCTGGTGTCAGACACCGCTAAAACAACTTAAATTTTAATGGTGTTTACTACAATATACATTTAATTTATTATTATACATTTTTAAACAGTTCAGATAATAGATTTCAACTTTTTTTTAATATAACCAATAACTAACACCTCTGTCACAGACTGGTGAAAGGAAATTCTAGGAACCAATAACTGACACTCCTCATTAAGCTAAATTAAATAACTACAGGGTGTTTCAAAAATGACCGGCATATTTGAAAAATCAATAAAAACTAAACGGGCAGCGATAGAAATACACCGTTTGTTGCAACATGCTTGGGACAACAGTAAATTTTCAGGCAGACAAACTTTCGAAATTAGTTACAATTTTCAACAACAGATGGCACTGCAGTCTGGAAAAATCTAAACCACGATATTTTCCACATATCCACCATGCGCAGCAATAATATGGCGTAGTCTCTGAACGAAATCTTTGTAAACCTGTGACTTCTTTCTGTGAGGACACTTGAAAGACCAGGTGTACCGCCACAATCTAGACACAATGGAACAACTGAAGCAGTACATCTCTTCTGCATGTGAAGCCATCCCGCCTGACACGTTTACAAAGGTTTCTGGTAATTTCGTTCAGAGACTACGCCATGTTATTGCTGCGCATCGTGGATATGTGGAAAATATCGTGGTTTAGATTTTTCCAGACTGAAGCGCCATCTGTTGTTGAAAATTGTAACTAATTTCGAAAGTTTGTCTGCCTGAAAATTTACTGTTGTCCCAAGCATATTGCAACAAACAGTGTATTTCTATCGCTGCCCGTTTAGTTTTTATTGATTTTTCAAATATACCGGTCATTTTTTAAACACCCTATATAAACCCTAAATCATGGCCCTAATATAGCATATGCATCTTTAAACTAATTTCTAGAAGTATAACTTTAAGAAAAAAGTTTAGGATTGCTGCATTACAAATAGATTATAAAAACACTTCCTTAATTTTAGAAATAAGATGGTTGCTTCAAAATGTCATTTTTTGTATTCTGAAAAGTTTCTTCCTCATTAAATATGTTCTTGACCCTCTAGAGGTGAATAAATTGCCTCGTAAAAAATATAAATAAGTGTCTCATTTACCACTAGATGACATTACTTTGTACAATTTTACAACAAAATGCTTATTTGAGTTAGATTTTTGCTCAAGTGTCAGTTACTGGTTAGGTGTCAATAACTCGAGGTTTCACCCTATATAACTTCCAATTATCGTTTGATAAACAGAAGAAACTAATACCTAAATGTTCTATGCTGAAGAAAATTTCGTTTAATAAAAGTATAGTTATTTACTTTTTTTTTTTTTTTTTTTTAAGTGTAAGCATGCAGCATAACATATAAAAAATCTTTGAAAACAAATTTGAAAGCTAAAACTAATAATGTTATATACTGAAATCAATTTATTTTAATAAAGATATATTTATGTTAACATTCGAATTTCACATTAAATTTCTATACTTCTCCATAAATACATAAAAAATATACGTATTTTAAAAATATATTTATTTATCTTTCAATACACAACTTCATCTTTCAGAAAACATTATTTTCAGTACTTCATGTAACGTAAGTTTCCTCCATTTTTTTGTTAACGTTTCCTTTTCAAATGTCATTTTTGTATAAAATCAGACATCAGAGCATCATATAAGATGGAATTGCGATATGAATACATATCAAAGACATAGATATTTCCCAAATTCTTTTGCTAACGGAATTTTATTTTTCCCATTACGAAAGATCTTGGAAAATATTTATTTGTATCAACATACTTAAAAATCTCAATTCTATACCAAACAAACACCGCCATAATTTACAAGTCATTATGATGTATACAGAATAAAGGAAGGCATCATTACTGGTTTGTATCTTTATCTGAAAGATTATCAAAGAAAATCAAGAAAATCTTTCAGAGCATGTAAGTATCAGATAACATATCATAGAATCAGAAAAATCAACTTGTAAATAAGAACGTTATTTAATAGACAAAGTAAATATCTAACATAACTTAAAAAACAACTGTTATTTAATAGTATTTCAAAACTAATAATAAATAAATGTTCTATAAAGAAAATTTCGTTTAACAATGGTATAATTACTTATTTTAAGACTGGAATATTCGTATATAAGGTTTTTGTTTTCTACACTGTTAAAAAAGACAAATGTATCTTAATCTAAGAAAATATTACATTACTACGAACGAAAATATACAATATGCTCGTCCTAGTCACAAACGACTCTGGAAAGTGTTCTTTATCTTTAGAAACCTCAGAAACATATACATTTTCTACATTTAAAGTATCCTTTATAAAATTAGTTTAAAAAAGTAAGTACAAAAATTTGGTGCGCCAAAGAATTTTAACAAAATTATTGTGTGTAACTGGTTGAAAAGTTTGAGAAACACTTGATTAAAGTAGGATGAGTGAAGTACATCAATCCCTCAACATTCGCCGTTTTAATATTCGCGAGTTTTGTTTATTTGCGAATATGAAAATGCGGAAAAACGTAACATTCGCGAGAATCTGGCTTGATTTTTCGCTTTTTTTTTAAATTATCTATTTCTTTTTCCGAATTTAGAGTGGTTAAAGATACATTTCCCCTGTATTTCCTTAGTATCTATTTACAAATCCATTTTCACTTGTCAACTGAAAAAGGAGTGAGTGTTGTAGAAATAATAACACCAGCAGAGTACTCATTGCAATGGGGATATTAGGAGTGGTAAGGTAACGACATCTTCAATTTATTTAATTTAAAATGTACAAGTTCTCGTAGAGAGGGAGCTGAAGCTACCCTTAGATAGAAAACAAAAGCATTTCTGAAGCATTTAGCCGTATTTAAATATCGTATTTTAATATTGTATCGCATACTGATCCACTAATACATTATCATCACTCTGTGAATACAGAGAGTAGAAATTACTCTATACAAAACCCTATGCTTTTTTAGCTGTCATTATTTCTCCCGTCAGTTAATTTGAATTTTCTTCAATAAATAAATTTCATAGTTAGGAATATGTGTGTACATTCACCTTCTATATATATGTTATGCATAACGTATTGTTAATATACATAGGGTGAAAACCGCAGTAACTGACCCATTAAGGATTCTTTCTTGTTCAAAACCCTATTACAAAAATTTTAATCTATTTTATGCTTACCATTGTTTTTGAAAGGGTAGTAGAGATACATTAAAAAATATTGTTGGCAAATTTTTGAAAAATTATGCATTTTATTATTAAAAATTAATTTTTTTCCATAAATGTGGTCGAAAACTCCAGTAACTGACACTATACCTATTTTGAAACACCAATGGCTGACACAAAGGGAACCAGTTACTGACACTCTATTTTAAAAGATTAGAATGCTTTACAAAAACTTTATTCTTTATAATGAAAACAAAATACATTAATGTTTATTATAAAAAGTGGCATTTAGTAAGCTCTATTGTATTATTAGTAATGCAGAGCATATAGTAAGAATATATATCAGTAATAATTAGTACAGCATTATTAGTAATGCAGATGTCTAATAACTGACATTTATGAACCAGTAACTGACATCTGGTGTCAGACACTGGTGAAACAACTTAAATTTTAATGGTGTTTACTAAAAGATAAATTTAATTTATTATTATGCATTTTGAAGCAGTTCAAATAATAGATTTTAACTTTCTTAATATAATCAATAACTAACAACTCTGTCAGAGACTGGTGAAATAAAATTCTAGGCTATTCAATAACTGGCACCCCCCCCCCCCACTCCATTAAGCTAAATTAAATAACTATAAACCCTAAATCATCGCCCTAATATATCATATGCATCTTTAAACTAATTTCTACAAGTATAACTTTAAAAAAAAAAAAAGTTTAGCATGGTTGCATTATAAATAGATTAAAAAAAACACTTCCTTAATTTTAGAAATAAGATGGTTGCTTCAAAATGGCACTTTTTGTATTCTTAAAAATTCCTTCCGCATTGAATATGTTCTTGGTCCTCTTGTGGTGAATAAATTGACTCCAAAATAAAAATAAGTGTCTAATTTACCACTAAGATGATATTACTTTTCAGATTTTTACAACAAAATGCTTATTTGAGTTAGATTTTTGCTCAAGTGTCAGTTATTGGTTAGGTGTCAATAACTGGGGGTTTCACCCTATATACTTTTGTTCTTTGAAATGATGTGCCACTGTAATTAAAATTTCATAGAACGTAACTCCTTTTTTAGTGTTGAAAGATAGACTCAACATTCGCGGATTTGACATTCGCGAGGTTTTTCTCGAACATAACCCACGCGAATGTCAAGGGATTACTGTACATCATTATTTATTCAAATAGATGACTTGATTATTATCGGATGTTTTATAAAAGACTCCATAATTTTAAAATTCAACTATGCCTTAACTACATACTTTAAAAAAACATGTTTTTTAATCTAGAAAAATAACATATGACCAATATATTTTCGAGATTTAAAGAATCATTTATAAAAACTAAGTTTATTTTGCTGCCACTGATTTTCAGAAACTTTTCCGAGTAGTTTTTATATGTATTAATCGGTTTTCTCAAGCAGGAATATCGGTTTTTATGATATTATTTATTCTCAATTAAACATTTTCAGCTTCATAATTGAATTTATACATGCAAGAGTAAAAAAAAAAAAATTAATTTTAATGTTAATGTTAATTTATCATATTTATCTAGGAAATATGTTTGTTGAACATGAAAATGTTTTATTGAGAATTTATAGCATCCAAAAAATTTATATTCCGGCTTAATCTTTTTTTTTTTCTATAAATAATAAAAAAAAAAAGGTATATCTATATTTGAAAATATTTCGGTTTACATTTCCATGCACAAGTTCATTTCTCAAAAAACATACTTTTCGCATTTTTATAAAATTCAGACATCAGATGCTATATGAATGCACATCAACAACATGATATATTTTTTAATCTTTTGCTTAGCGGATTTTTATAACCACGTTATAAAATGCCTCGGGCAATATTTATTTTTCCCAATTCCCCTCGGTCATGTTAAACCTATGGCCGTGTGATGCATTCGGATTTTTGTATCTCCTTAGAAAATTAATCTTTTTAACTTCTTTTTTCTGTGTACTATTCCTAAAGGATGTCTCTTTCTTTCTTAGTTATCAAAATATTTCTAAACTAGTAAATCTACAGATCAGAGGCCTCAACGTCAGCTCTACAAATCAATGTTCATTAATCTGATTAATTTTTAATATAATCTGCATAATATTTGATAGCCTAAAATTATTTTTTTAAAGTTATTTATACATTTATAAGAATGTAAGATTTATTGAAAGTTCCAAAAATTTTAGAAGTATCACATTAAACACAATTTTATGTCAGATAAATGATAGGATAAACTACTTATTACTGTATTGTTTTTTCAGAATAAGATTACATATCTTCAGGGGGCTCCGCCCCCCTGAACCCCCCGTTGTCACATTAATTTTATATTATCAATTTCCAGTAATTGTGCGCTTTCATTAGTCGAGTATATGTCTGAGTGCATTTACTATTTTAATTCGTTAAATTAACCATCTCTTTGTACAAGAGGTTTTATCCTATCCTTAAAAGAATACTTATTTTTCAACCACTAAATATCATAGTATCTTCCTCCGTGTATCATATGTTGCTGAAATCGAATAAAATTCCGTGTATTAAATAGGCTTATACAAATGTAAATTTCTCTTATGAGACTTATATTCCATTTTCACATTTAACGTTTTTATATTTTTCGTTTGGAAAGCCGATTTGGGTCATCTTTGTTTAGTAGTTAAAATAAATTCTCATCTATTTCATTAGAAAAAGCATATTAAAAAAATTAAATCACCCAAAAATTAGCTATTTTGTTAATAACATTTCGCGTCAAAATAATTCACTAGAATTTTCCTTTGTTGATATTCTTTAAATTATAGTTGCTTAGCAACAATTTAATGAAAGAGAGAAAGAAAACGCATTGGAAATTTTTGTAAAAAATGAGAACTTAAAATTTTCATATCTTTCAAATTAATGCGTAAAATTTCCCAATAATTTGTACAATTAATTTAGAAATTCTAATAAATATATTGGGAAATTTTCAAAGCGATCAAATTAAATTAAGATATCCATTTCGTAAATTTAATATCCATAATTTAGCATTTACAATTATCCCAATGCGTGATTTCCTTTTCGCGGAATGTTAAAATTAAAAAATCGTCAGACTTCCCATTGAAAAGCATTATGACTTAAAATAAAATGTTCTATATTTTTCGAACAAATGAACCAAATTTAACCAAAAACTATACAGCTAATTCCGGGTACCTCGCCAACATACCCACCAAAAATCAACCTAATCGGACCTTTTTTGCGGCAGTTATCGCGGAACAGGCAGACAGACAGACAGACAAACAGACAGAAACCAAAACCTTTTTGGGTCTCAGCAGTAAGCCTTCACTGACGTTTCGGAAAATATATACTAAATTGCTCATTTTATGTGTTAAAATCTTAGAGAAACTGTGTAAGATTTTAACACTTCACATAAAATTAATTACATATATTACAAATATTTCGTCAACTGAAAGAAAAGTTGACATCCTTGAAGAAGGGTATAAAGAAAAAAAATTAAAAATGTATGAATTTACTGGAGAAATATTTTTTAAACACGAATACAACACACGGCCATAGGTTTAGCATTTGCGAAGGGAATTTCAGATCTCACTGATGAAGAGCCTTAATACTCTCTATTCTATGCCAAAGAAAAACTGCAGTCATTTATAAGTCAATGGAGATGGAGAGAAATCTTTCAGTACATATATAAAATAACTGATAGAAAACAATGAATAGAATATTACAATGCATCGGGAAAATGACCTTGTTAGTTGGGAACTTACAATCTCGACGGATGTTCTTTAATGGATAAAATAAATAACCAGCTTAACTTAAGAGGCTTACTTCACACAGGCGAAAACACCCGCTCGTTAATGTTAATCCTATGGGGGAAATATTTTACGATATCTCGTTCGCATTTCAATATTTTTAAAAGATTTTTTTTTTTTTTTTTGCTTTGGATAGCAGAGGTCTATCTCTATGCACGTCCCTTTGTACTTTTTCGGTTTTTGTTGCAGTTTCCGGTTCCTAAAGTGAAAGTATCTTAATAATAAAAATATGTGAAAAAAATCGAAAAAGTACAAAGGAGCGTGCATAGAGATTGATCTCAGCTATACAATGCAAAAATAAATAAATAAATAAATAAATAAATAAATAAATAAATAAAAGCATTTAAAAATAGTGAAATGCGAACGAGATATCGTAAATTATTTCCCCCATATCATTAACATTAACGAGCGAGTGTTTTCGTCGCGGTGGCGAAAAATCGGCGTATTTTGCAATTTATTTTTAGGAAGGGAGTAAAATTAATTGAAAAACTATAATTCCACGTTGGTTGTTATTGCTTCAAGTATTTAAAAATATATATTTTGTTGATGTTGTTAAATTTAGACACATATTACTTGTCACATATTACCTGCAGCCGCGTTGACCTGCACCAAAATATCAGGGATCGATGGGCAGAAATATAAAAAATATTAAAATCGCAATTTCTTTTTGTAAAATAAGGCTGTAGCTAAGGGCCATCGGCTCAAATTTTTTAATTTTTGAAAAATAAGAAAATTGTGCTATTAAAAAAAAAATAATAATTTTTCGCCTAAAGTTTTGATTTTTAAACTTATTCAAAAAAATATAAAAAATTCAAATTTTCAAAAAATGGCTCCATGGCCCTTAAACAATTTAATTATGCGTATATAGGCGGAAATTTTATCCAGAAATTTAAAAAATTGTTCAAGTTATCATACTGCCCATGTTGAAAAATGTAGTTTCCAGAAAATCGCGTTTTAAGTTTTAGAAGGACAAAAAATATACTGATAATTTTGTTTTAAAATTTACACTTAATTTGCTGTTCCTGCAGCATACTGTGGACCCTCCTGTGCCATACTGTGAACGCTCTTGTGCCATCTGCAGCTTTAATAAGGGTATGGAATCTTTAGTAGAATCTTTTCGGCGAGGTCGGTTTTATGGATCGTGCGCACACTCACATTTTTTGCTAATATCTTCCTTAATAATTGAGATATCACTTTAAATCTTTTTCCCATAATTTTACGCACTATAAAGATTTAATTTCCGTAACAAAAAAAAAAAAAAAAAAAAAAAAGAAGAAGAAGTCGATTTTTTGTAGGTTGAGAACGTATGTAACCCCTTAAAAAACATATCTCGTGTAACATTTGAAAAATAATCAATAAATGCTCTACACCACCTAAAGCAAATTTTCGATTAACAAAGATATCGTTATTTATTTAAATTTTGAAGAAATCATATGTAATTTTTTCACGCTTTTCTATAAACACAGAAAGAATATCAGTATTTTTAAAATGTACATGTTTACATTTTTTTGCATAAATAAATAAATAAATAAATAAACATAATTTTCGTACTTTATATGGAATCTTCATCTAAAATTTTTATACGGAAATTCAGAGTACTTTTTCAGTATCTAGGAATAAAGAATAAAATACCATAGCATCAGAAAAATCACCTTGCAAGTAAGAAAATTACAAGCTCTTTCTGTGTTCTTTAATTTTTAAAAAAAGTGAATACATTACATAACTTTAAAAATAATCTATTATATAATATATGAAAACAAATAAATTAATACCCTACACTGAAGAATATCTTCGATACAAAGATATCGTTATATTTACTTTAATTTTGTAATATTCGTATTGAATTATTCATTCTTTGTTTGAAAAAGACACAAAAATATCTGTATTCTAATTACAGGGTGTTTCACAAAGGACACCTAACTTTAAACATCAATAACCCGGAAACGGTGATAGATAGAAGCATGAAACCAGTGGTATGTTTATTTAAAAAATCGTAAGAATCTTGTACATAAATCTCAAAATTTAGTTAAAAATAGCACCGATAGATGGCGATGAGAGCGTTAAGAATCCTTCTAAAGAAAGTTCAGAAGCATAGAAAGACTAGCCGTCGAAGATTTCGCCATTGAAATCTGACCGCTATTAGCGTATAGTAAAAATATTTCGCATCGGACGCGTTGCCTGTTTGTTGAACTTTTTTGAAAAGCTCACGAATTATTTTCCCATCGGGGCCTTTTGCGACTTGAAATCGCGTTTGAAAACTTCTCCTTGTGGCAGTAGGACTCTGATTTAATCGGTGGTACTCCAACACAATAAACACACGTTCCACCACGGTATACATCACTTTCAAAATTATTTTCACTATACGCTAATAGCGGTCAGATTTCAATGGCGAAATCTTCGACGGCTAGTCTTTCTATGCTTCTGAACTCTCTTTAGAAGGATTCTTAACGCTCTCAGCGCCATCTATCGGTGCTATTTTTAACTAAATTTTGAGATTTATGTATAAGATTCTTACGATTTTTTAAATAAACATACCACTGGTTTCATGTTTTTATCTATTACCGTTTCCGGGTTATTGATTTTTAAAGTTAGGGGTACTTTGTGAAACACCCTGTATATACCTTTTAATATTTTATACACGACTTTATCTTTAAAAAAATATTATTTTCGATACTCATGTAGCACCGTTTTCCTGGGTTTTTTTTGTTTGTTTGTTTGTTTGTTGTTTGTTGTTTGTTTTGTTTTGTTTTATTCTGTTAATTTTATCTTTTCAAAAGTCATCATTAAAAATAATCAGATAGCAAAATATCGTATATGATAGGAATACGATGCGAATACACACCAACCACTTACACTGTAAAACAGACAATTGTTTATTAATCTACAAAAATATAATATAACCACGAACGAAAATATACAATAACCTCTTTCGCGATACCCAGGATTCCGAAAAGCACTTTGTATTTTTAGGAAGCTCAGAAACCAATATATTTTCGAGATTTAAAAAATCATTTAAAAAAAAAATATTTTTTTTTTAACCACTGGGAAAATGGTTGTTTTCGGTCGAGAATGGACCTCTTGACGTCGTCACTTTATTTTTTTAAGCATTTTTAAAGAAATTCTGTAACTTTAGAAGAATTTTTAACGAAATTCTGTAACTTTAGAAGAATTTTTCTTTGAATAAGCAATAGAAATGCATAAAATCGTTACAAAAATGTTAAAGTTACAAAAAGGATAGGTGCAAATTATCAGATATGAAAAAAAGCCGAATTCGAAAATTGACGTCGGATGAGAAATCGTCTTATAAAGCAAAAAACGTGGTCTTCAACTTTAATTTCCTCAAAATACCTTTAGCTCAGACATCAATCTAAACAAGAGTTAAAGTTATTGTAGGAAGGACCCCATAAAATATTTTTGTTTCTGTTTTCATTAATATATTGTAAATTTGGTAGTCCCATGTTATAGCGGCCCCCAAGTATGAATCGCCAAGCGACCAAGATTTATCTCCAAATTATAAAGCATGTATGACATTATAATAATATATGATATATATATATAACATTTCTTGACGTATGTGGCCAAGTTATAGTCTTATATGATGCATATATGATGTATATATATGACATGTGTATATAATGTGTATATGACGTATAAGACGTAAATAATATGTGTATATATGGCGTATATGGCACATATAGAAGTGTTTGGAAAATATATATTTGTATACAGGATGCATATATAAGTTTTGTGATGATCTTGGCGAAATCATAACTGCAACCTTGGCATAATCATAATTGTGGGGGCCGCTATAACACGAAAGTACGTTTTTTTTTTTTTTAAGCTTTCGGAACATTTTCCAATGGTTATTGTAATATATATATATATATATATATATATATATAACCATAAATGAAACATTATCATAACACCAACTTAAACAATGAAATAATAATTAAGTATGAAATAATTAGTTGACAATGAAAGATTCCCCAACACACTTAATATGGAAACAAAAACATATTAAAAGAATAAGAAATTAAATAAAAATTGAATAAAAATTGAATAAATGGAATTAAATGAATGAAATGAAATGAAATTTGTGGAATTTAGACAGAATTATCAAGTCTCAAATGCCTAAATACCGCAAATAAAATGAAATGAGATGTTTCATCATCATATTAGCCATACATTGCTAAAAAATATGATTTTGGTACTACATCTCATAAACAATGAAGCAAACCAGTGATAAAATGAAAAATAAAATACAATATTAAAAAGGAAAGAAGCCATACTTATAATTTACAGAGAAAACATTTAATAGAGTCAGTAAGTATAAAATCCATAAAGATTAAAAAATATACCTTGCACCGCAAGAACCAGCATGAAACTCAACCATGACTAGGGAATGAATTGCAAAAAAAATCATTACATGTTGCCAGTTTTAGAAATATAAATTGCTTAACAATGATGCCAGAAATAATGTTAGAATATTATGGATATAAAGTAAACAGGAACATTAGTGCTGCCATCTATTGGTAAAAGTGAATATAATCTGAATCGAAAGTATTGGATGGAAATTAATGTTTAATAATTAAACCAAATTACTATCTTAAATGATACCAATTAGTTAAATAATAAATAAAAGAAATTAATTAATAAATAGAACATCGAATTATATTAAAGTAATGGATGTATTAATGAATAATTCTATGTTATAAATAAGTATTAAGATGGAAAAATTAATTATTAAAGCAACTTAAAATAGTGCTGCCATCTATTGGTAAAAGTGAATATAATCTGAATAGAAAGTAATGGATGGAAATTATTGTTTAATAATTAAACCAAATTACTATCTTAATGATAACCATTAGTTAAATAATAAATAAATGAAATTAATTAATAAATAGAATATTGAATTACATAGAAGTAATGGATGTATAAATGAATAATTCTATGTTATAAATAAGTAGTAAAATGGAAAAATTAATAATTAAATCAACATAAAAATATATGTACCTTTAAATGACAAAAACGATTAAATAACTGTACCAAAAATGCAACATCAATTAAATTAAATTAAAATAAAATACTAAATATTTGAATTAAGATACAAATAATTTAAAATTAATATTGATTAAATATTGAAATGAATTAGTCACAAATAATGTTCCTTCATACAAAGTTAAATAAAATATAAACACTTAATAAAATTAAAACATATTATATTAACACAGTATAAAAGTAAACATTATATTAGAAGTAAATATGATATTGTCCACCATAGGTATTAATCCAAATCATTAGATCAAATACTTTCTTAATATTAATGAATATAAATTCATTTAAATTAATTAAATAATGAATAAGTAAATCTAACTAAATTAATATACATATAGAAATATCACATCGCAGTCCATTATAAAATGTGTATTATCAAACAATTGTGTAAATCAAAATGGCCCCATTTTTTTTTTTAATATTAATAATATAAATTAACCATACGTATTTTTCCATACAACTCCGCCACACACCTCCTCAATCCAACGTCTACCCACCCAACCGTCCTATAATAATATTATATATACAGTGGAACTCCGATTTTACATTTTTCACGGGGCCAGCAGAAAAAAACGTACGAACCGGGAAAACGTAAAATCGGGGTCAAATAGAGAAAAACACTTCAAGAAAACAAATTATACAAAAATAAACTTACTAATACCATATTAGTATTTAAAAAAGTCTGTTATTCTTTATTGCGTTTTCTTTTTAAGTGTAATTTCACATATACTCTATTTTCAATACATGCAAGTTTTTGCAATTTGTTTTTCTTAATTTTCATGTCCGGTTAAAATTTCTTTAAAATTTTTAAACTCGCAATGTCCTCTGCCGATGTGGGCACGATGTCCTCTGGATCTTCATCAATATCATCCTGGCTTCAATATTGCGAAATCAAACCGGAAATAGTCTGAATGTCTGTGGTAGCGATAGCATCCTTATCGCAATCAATGTACTCACCAACATTGATGTCTGCAAGTATAAATTAATCCTCTTTTGTGTAGTCTTCCATAGAGAGCTCTTCCGGCGGCGCTTCACTGTTAATTTCGGATTTTGGAAATTTTCCCTTCAGAAAAGCATTTGACATGTATTTTTCATCTACACCATTCCCCGCCAATGATATGAAATGAAATGCCTCCAGCACATTTAGCTTTGTTTTCTAAGCACCTTGAAGATAACTGAATCAAGTGAGAAAAGGCCTTTTCTTAACAGTTTGTTTCTAAAATGCATTTTGGAGGATCTGTTTATTCGCAAGTGACATGGCTGAAGTAAACTAGTACAGTTGGGTGGGAAAAATTCTATACGCACATTCTTTAAATTCAGATTAACATGCACTAGTCTACGAATAAAATTATTTTTCGCTTTTGTAAGCTCATTTTTACATTCATTTTTCTTACAAAATCTTCAAAAAGATTTAGGTTCTTCCAAGCATTGTGGTTGGCATTGTAATCTGTCGGCAAACTTTTAATGTTTTTGAAGCATCGAGGCTTCTTGGATTTACCAATCACAAAGGGTGTTAGCTTCTCAGTTCCGTAATAACAATGCTGTTAATCGCACTTTTGATAGCTTCCGACTGTGCCACGTTTCTCCTTTTTCGGTGCATGTTCTATCAGGGAAGAGTATAAAAGAACAGTCTGGTCTCATCTGCGTTAAAGATGTCTTTTTTGAGTAGTTACACACAGGAGAAGGTAAAGTTTTTGTCCATCCATTCCTCAACGACCGCAATATTTACTCCATCTGCCTCGCCACAAATAAACTTGTAAGACAAATTATACCTCTTCTTGAATCGGTCGATCCAACCGTTGGATGCCATGAAATTCTGCATTTCAAGTCGAGAAGAAATTTCAAGAGCTTTTTCCTACAAAATTGAGCCATTGATTGGAATCTTGGCAGCACGGTCTTTTTTAAACCACTCGTACAAAATCTTTTCCAGTTCCTCAAAATGAGAGGTTTTCAATGTTTTTCTTTTCTTTGACAAATTTCCCAGTTTTTCAGATTTTAATTCCACAGAGACCTCTTTTGTTTTAGGATGGTTTCTAACATGGAATAAGCGATACCGAACGATTTTACGAGTTTTACCTTTTGTTCCTTTGGAAACTTTAGATTTTTCGATAATTTCTGCCTTTTCGGCTACAGAGAAACATTTTCTTTTAGACATCCTACTTTTGACTGGCAATGTGGCAATCACTAAGAGATAGCAAAAGAAAGCTACTCCACTGCGGGTTGAAATGAATGAACAACGGTAAAAGAATCACCTCCCCACCCCCTCGATATCACGTGACGCAGGTTTGGTCAAGTGCTGATAGACGAATAATAGTTCTTCGTTACTTTGAACTGTTTTTGGTAACAATCAAACAGTTGACCAAGTGGAAAGCATTTTTGTTCTTTTGAAAAATTTTCCATGAGTGTAAAAAGATAAAATTTCCTGAGGTACTTCGACTAAAATGACGTACCAAGCGGAAAACGCTAAGAGTAAATAACGTAAAATCGAGGTACTTTTAACATTATCGGAATAGGAATTTTCTGGGACCGACGAAAAATAACGTAGGAAGCGGGATAACGTACGAAACGGGTTACGTAAAATCGGGGTTCCACTGTATATATATATATATATATATATATATATATATATATGTGAATGTATCATTTTTTTAAACCTGAATATTAGTTTTCAGGATCTATCAATTCTCAATTAAACTGTTAATTTACATGTTTGTTCGTAAAACACGTTTGTTGAACATGAAAATGTTTACTTGAGAATGGATAGCATCCGAAAAACCTGTATTCCGGGTTTAGAAAACTATTTAATAGTCTCTAAAAATTACTCTTCGTCCCAGACATGATAATTTTTTTAATTTTTACATGAAACTTCATGAAAATCTATTGATTTCAATAATTGCACAAATTAAAATCAAAGTGTCAACTCGGATTTTTTTTTCTCATCAGCGTTTCTGTTTCCTACTCATCCTAGCTACAATAAAAACTGTGTTCAAATACTTCTCCCTCATAAAGCTTGCATATTTTCTATTTTAAAAGTTTTCATTAAATATTCGCACACTTTCTTTCTAAAATTTTATTTGTGTTTGTGAATTGAATTTATTTTGTTAGAATTCTCATTCAAAATTATAATTAATTACGAAATGATATGGAAAATATGCCTTGTTGAGAAACTTTTTTTCCGCCATGGTAGATTTTTTTTTTTTTTTAAACTTTTATGCGCTATGAAAGATCTCGTACAATATTTATTTATATCATCATGCTTACCACTCTATATTCTATGCCAAATAAAATCTATTGACATTTATAAGTAATTGTGGTATATAAGGACTATGGAGATGTTATTACTGGATCGTAACTTTACCCGAAAGTTCATCAACAGAAATTCAGAAGAATTATTTGGTTACATGTAAATAACAAATTAAATAGCGTAAGATCAGAAAAATCATCTTGTTATTTAGGAAGTTAGACACAATCTTTTAGAAGTTTCCATTTACTTTTTGAAGAAGTTTTGGTATTTCTCAGATATCTAGTCGTACACAGTTGGGATAACCGATTAAGTTATGGGATGTTTTACTTATTTTTAAGTGAGTGTTACTTATTACTATCAATGGCTAATTAAAATGCTGTGTCATTTTTGGTAAAAGCAAACCTATCATGGAAAATAAACCAATGTTAGAGTGAATGCTGTATTCCAGATTAGGATTATCTAAGATTCCTCATTAATCACAATTGTTTTCAAATGTTGAGAAAAATATTTTTATATATCTGTTGTATGTATTAAAAGTTGCTATATCTGCGCATTTACTATGTATGTTGTAAAATGGGTGTTTATAATTATGTACACAAGAATGAGATGTATATGTAATTATAGAGAATTCAGTGTTAAGATTGTTTTAAAAAAAAATTAGTAGGGTATCCAATCCGGGCATCCAGCGTTACAGAACATAGGTCAAAACTATTTTTTTTTTTTTTTTTTTTTTTTTGAAAACTTGAATAGATTTTTAACATTTAATATATATTTTCAGATTTCCCACTAACCAACCGAAAAGCATTTTATATGGAAAATATCAATAAAGTACTCAAATAAAGTTTTGAAATTTATTAAAAGCAACATCTTCGTATTCGCTGCATGACGGGAGTTCTCCCAAGAAATCGCCAAAGATCGCTTCTTACAGCAGCTTTTTTTTTATTCTGATAGTTTCAGTTTCAGCATTTCAAGCTCACAGATTGACTATGTGTCTGTTAAATTTGCCTTTTATTTATATTATTTTATTTATTTATTTATTGCTGAGGTTTCAATTTCTTTATAGAATATTAGCCATAAACAAATGCTGAACTATTTATATTGTTTTAAGTGCACACGATAGAGATAGACTTTAAAAAAATATTCATGCTTGAAAAATATTGTTAAAACCATAAAAAAAATCAGTAAATAGAGATACAGTTTTAAAACAAATTGCGTTTGAAAGAACATTTTTTAAAATTGAAATTGAGCGATATTTAGAAGGTACAAAAATTGCAGTAAAAGAGAAATTTATTACTCAGATCGTAGCCGCCGTCAAATGGACGTCAGAGTTACTCGCGGACATGTTTTTGGTTTGTAATACAGATTTATTAATCTTAACTACTGTGGTGCTGAAATAAAAATCTGTCAGTATTTCTTTGCACTGTCTTCCTCTTTTCTTTACTTATACTGAATATGATTTTATTAATTTCAGACATCAAGATTTCATCAATCTTCATCACCTTGTTTATTAATCTAAGTACCAATTTTCTGAAAGCAGCAGTCTGTTCAGTGTAAGGTAATCTCTTCTGAAATCAAATACTTTATCAAGTTTTGAATAGCGCCATAATAACTGAAATTCGATAGAAAATTATACATGAAATGGGGCTTTTATGATAATATTTTATAATCCTTCAATTCCGTTATTTTTTTTTCATTTTGATAAATAGAGTATGACCAATAATTGTGCGTCCCTTCGAGCTCATATCGAGTTAAGACATTAAAATTTATTAGTGAGGATAGAGTTATCTGATTGATGACCAAATGAAAATCTAATTACATCTTAATGCATTTTCTGAGTGTTAAAATAAATATAAAATAAATATTAATATTAATTAATTAAAATAAATATTAATAACGCTGTTCTTGGAACTTTATTTTGAGGGCAGTCGATAAAACAAATACACTGTTAAAAAATCTATTGAAAAATGAGAACGTGAACTTACGGGCTTTTTTTATATATACAGTTGTATCATAAACATACATATCATGAATTACATGCTAAAATATAAGCAGCCACGGGTACTTAAATTACATCCCCTTTCCATACGTTAACTTGAGATGACCTCTTCTTTGTGAATCATGATTGTAGACTAAAAAATCATTCAAACATATAGATTTAACAGAACAATAACGGTTATTGAATTCGATAAAATTTTACTTGGTTTAGGAGGCATGTGAGTTATTCAGGTTGAAAACTAAGCATATTTTATGCAGTTCGTTTACGTCTAGGAACAAGGTAGGTATACGTCGATTTTTGCATATAAAGCACGTGCTTTGAAACAAAATTATTTTTTTTAATTGAAAATTTGGCTGAGTTATATACAACGAATCTACAAATAGGATATAAGTTAGAAGTCCAAAGAAACCTGGTTCACGTTCAATTTACTTCTCGATAAGAAACAAGTCCACAAAACTGCAGAGAGCGAGACTGGCCGATACCGAATTCTTGATTCCCGGAGGAATCAACTACTTTATTTCTGTATTCATGTTTGGAAGTCCTTCATACCACTCCTAAAATAATTAGAGTAGCACCATCCCATGTTTTGTGAGGTAGTGTGACTACGAACTGCGAAATTTCGTAATATAATAAAGCAGATGAAAATTTCCCTAAGTTTATCAAATATTATTTTTTTACTGACAAATAGTTTTTGAATTTTTTTACCTTGTTTAAAATTATCACGTGAACACACAAACACACACACACACACATATATATAATAAAAAATAAAACTTTTGTTAATAATAACAATCAAATCACATAAATAATTGACAATATAAGAACCGATAATCAAAACACAATACAAAGAAATATATCCAAAAGTGTGATATTCTCAAAATGAAATAAATAGAAAAAATAAAATTATGTGAAGAAAATTCCAATGTTCATGCGGTGAAAAAAAAAAAATGACAAGAAGCAAATTGAAACTTATATCGTGGAACACTTTATCAAGGGTCAATATTCCACAAATATAAGTAAAACGTAATTGATTTCTGTTTGAATAAATAAGCCTATGCAAAATTTTATTCATTGAAATTGCCAGATCATTTACGATCCAATAATTAAAGAAAATTGAATAAAAATAAACAAATATATATATAGATATATAGAAATCGGCATTATATAAATCGTGCAAATATCCATTAATCAATTAATCTAAATTCAATTAACAATAACCGACTATATTTCGAAATTCATTTACAAAAATACCTTCAAAACAAGAGTCAAAATACCGAAAAGTATAGACAAAACCTAACAAAATTTTCCAGGAAATACAAATGAAATGAATGTCTTGTAAAGTGAGACACTTCATTAGTGGCTACCATCTACGCATTTACAAGCAAAGAAAATGAGACAAGTAATTTCTGCCGTCGGAAAAAATTGCTTTTACAACAAATATTTTTTCACGGATATACAGATATACACTGTCAAAAATTTTGGGATAGGTTAAACTAAATTTTGGTGCTGCAGTAGCTGCAAAAATATCGGATGGTGAAATATCGTTTCAACATTTCCAACTATGGGTTAAATGGAGTTCCAAATGTTGGAACGATATTTCACGATTTCAGCTTCTGCAGCACCAAAATTTGGTTAAAACCACCATACAACTTTTAACAGTGGTGTATATGAAAAAATAATATCAAATCTTTTTTTAATTCAAAATTTAAATTAAAACCTCAAATTATCTTTTTAACTTTAAAAGCTGATGCACAGAACTAAATTTTGGTGGTCAGATACCACCATTCTGTGGTCAGAATGATTTCAGCGATTATTAATCATTTCACGATTTCAGCTTCTGCAGCACCAAATTTGGCTAAAACCACCATACAACTTTTAACAGTGTGTATATGAAAAAATAATAAAATAAAATCTTTGTTTAATTCAAAATTTAAATTAAAACCTCAAATTATCTTTTTAACTTTAAAAGCTGATGCACAGAATTAAATTTTGGTGGTCAGATGCCACCATTCTGTGGTCAGATCTGAAAGGCCAGGATATTCTGCGCAGACTGGCTGAAATGTGAATCAATGTGAAACATCCTAATCCAATCATTAATAAGATAATACACATTTTCCGTCATATCCCCCCTACTGGGAAAAATTAAAAGTACATTAATAAAAACGGGATGTACGAGTGAAAAGAGGTTTTTCTCCGTAAAAATGAAGCGTTAATAGTATTTACGATTCTCAAGACTTCGGGCCTGGCTTAAAAAGTCTAACATGAAACCGAGGAAGGAATAAAGATCCAGGTTCCCAAACGAACTTGGCTGTGTGCTCTTACTTAATACGGATCACGACTACAGATTACCAAGTTTAATTAGGATGGTGATGTAAGCAGAGAAAGGCCAATATAACACACACGCGCACACACATATATATTATTTTTGTTGTCAACATCCTTTGTTCTTAGAGTTTACGAAACGCACAACAACGAATGAGGCATCATTCGTAAGGTTTTGGAACCGACTTCAGACATAGTACACTCACATTTCGTTAAAACATGTTATGTGACTAAAAAGTGCAGTTAATTAAGAATTAAATCGGCATTGTTTTCATAAATGAAATGAATGGTTTTTCTCAAATCAACGTTTCCACAAAAATAAAATACCGCATTGTATCATGTTCAACAATGATTATAAAAAAAATAAATAGTAGAATAAAGATAAAGTGGGAGATTGTTGCTGCACTGTTTTATTTTCTATTTATGATTAAAAAGCAAAATTCAAATTCAAATGCTCAATTTATTTTTTCTTTCTAATGTCACTTGGTGGCAGCATATGTCCCAGGTTTCGTTTTTGCCCCAGACATTTATGCCTCCAATGAAGATAGCCAATTTACAAAGAACGTAATAGTAATATCATTAAAGTGATGCCATATTGTTATTCAGAATATCTCAAATGTTACTAAGACATTGGCAAAAAAAACTTTGGTGTTATATATCTTGATCTGAGTATTTGATCTAATTTTCAAATTGAAATATCTCAGAAGTTCAAAAATGTGGTATAGAACTCTCTTGCCCCGACACCCTCATATATATAACGTCAACAAATATTTAACCATATTTAAACATTAACAAGTTCAAAACATCAAAACATCAAAACATCAAAGAAAAAAAAATTAGCAAATCAAACCAGAACAAGATAACGGAACTAAAAGGTTGTGGCCTCATCGAGAGTGGGTATAATATAAAGTAACATCCATGTTTCAGAACGAAAATTATACAGAATAAAATAGCGCAAAAGTGGCCGTGGGTTTCGGCCAGAGTGTCGTAATGCACAAACATTTGGAAAAGTTCAAGTGCAAAAACATTTGGAAGCTTATTGCAAACACTACCCCACCGGACCCAACGCCACATTAACCAGTATATCACAGTCCCAAGAAACAGTGAATTAAAACTGATACACGTAAAATACAGTAGAAAATAAATATAATTTGTACCCAAACCTAAGCCAATAAACAAACCAAAATCCAATCATTTAAAAATAAGGAATGTGCTAGGCCTTTCGAAATAACTTTGTCTTTCTTCGACAGGCACAAAGAAGGCGTGCTGCATAGCAGTGTATTACTGCTTATTTTACTGTTTATTACTGTTAATTTTACGGTATAATACTGGCAGCTGGGATGCCGGTATTATACTGTAAAATCAACTTTTTTCTTCAGTGTGTTTTAATTGAATTTTGGTTTGTTTTGTGGCTTAGGTTTGGGTACAAATGATACTTATTTTCTATCGTATTTTACATAATATTAGTTTTAATTCATAAATGCAAAAAATGTGTTGAAATTGTATTTGGCTTATATATATACAAAGTCTGTTCTGAAATTAGTAGGAGTCAGTTTAAAAAAATATATATTCATGAGAATAGTACAAGCGATTAGAATTTTTCAATGTAGCACCCTTCCGCATCTACACACTTCTGCCAACGAGATTTCCAGTTTTCGTATGACTCCAGGAACGCCTGCCGCCTTCAGTGCGTCGATTCGTCCCGGAGCCTTTGCGTGTACAGACCGGGAATGCACAGACGCACACCATTGCGCACACACTCATTCACTCACACACACACACACGTTCACGGACATTAATAATTATCGTATTATTCATGCATACAGGCTGTAAAACAGCGAGTATGCGCAATTGACTCATCGTAAAATAAACAGATGAACAACAATTCTCATACATATATTATTAATATATATTATTTTAATTTATTTCTGGTGTAAAACTTAATATTTTAAGAAAGTAATTGTTTATGATTTTTGTAAAATTGAAATAATTCAATTTTAGACTTCGATGATGGATGAATATGCCCGATGCCAATGTCCAACAGCTACGGGCCATAACGAATAAGGTAGTACTAACAGTAGATAAACAGTCATAAGAAAGAAAGCACTCGCAGAAATGTGATGCAATTACATTTATTTTACTTAGATTTTATTTCTTAAAAATAAGACTTTTTTTAAAAATCAAAATTAGAATTACTTATTACATTGCGAGTAAATAGGAATAAAATAAGAATTAGATTGCAAAAAGTCTTACTTCATGTTTTTCTATGCTGCCTCACAAATTGCAATTTTTACCCAATCATAAACTATAATTAATTAGAGTTACATAACCAGCTAAAAATAGATAGATATGGAAGTATATAAATACCACCTACAATACTCCAAGATACTATTAATATACATTTCAAATTGTAGAGTGGAAAGCGGGAAGACAATCATTTACAATAAAATAATCTCAAAATATGAAATATTTTTACTAAAATGGAACTTGCAATATAGTATACATTGTTGACTAGCATTTTCTTTTGAAATCTAACTCTGTAAATGTAGAAGCCCCGCCCTGTCTAGAAAGTCTGCAAAGTTGGTGGGCTAGATAGTTTTTCGAATTTATGTATAAAAAAATACATTACAATATGGATTTTAATTTACATGTATTACTGTCTAATAAAATATGGTCCAGTATACAATACTACGAATATGTTTTCTTTCCGATGAAAATTTGCCATGTCTTACAAAAGAAAAATTTGAGCGTGTGTTAAGTTAACTTCTTACATACGTTTTTTAAATATATACATATTTTAGAATGTATGGATTTTATTTAGATGAATAATTGGCAGTATCGTATGAAAAAAAGAAAAAAAAAACTGGTCAGATGGAACAAAGGAGTCGGTCATCCCTCTTAAAACGCCTCTTAGCTTTCACGATAAAAATTTCCGAAATGGTCAGTGTCAGAATATAAACATAAGATAATGATGAATTTTTTCAAACTCTGCTCTTTTGCCCTTTCCAAATGAGAATCTATCACGGTATTAGATATCAAATTTTTAGAGAGGGTGAATCACGTAGTGTAAACATCTGATGTGAAGAATTTTTTCTATCTTCAGCTTCCACCTCCCCAGGGGTAAGGGGAGGGGCAAAAATAATAAATTATGGCTTCCGTGAGGGAATTCTTGCTACATGCTAAGTGTCAGAATATAAACTTAAGATTCGCATGATTTTTTTTAAAATTCCATTGCTCGTCAGGCAAAGAGGAGGGGAAGGGGCTTAAAAACGTACCTCCGTATCTATCACGGTTTTAGAGATGAAATTTGGAAAGCGGGTGAATTGCAAAATATAAATAGCGGTTATGAAGATTTTTTTTGTTATTTCGCTTACTTGTACACGCACCAGGGACGGGGAGGAGAACACTTTTTTTTTTTTTTTTTTTTTTTTTTTTTTTTTTTTTTTTTATAAGAAGAGTCAAACCTTATTTTTATTTTAACTATTTATAGTTTTTTTATTCTGCATATTTCTATATTCACTAAATTTTTTTCATTCATATTTTATTTAGCAGATCAAACCGCGTTTTTCATTTTTTTAAAAACTGATGCATCTTAAAATAACGTTAATAAAAATAAAACTAAAGACAGCCACCAATTGATGTTTAAACCCAATTTTTAAGTCTCGACAGTGACAACAAAGTGAACAACAGAAAACAATCGACAAAAATGAAAGATATATTACGTTTATTAGAAAATAAAGTACATTATTAGAATTTTTATTGCTGCACTGAGAATATTTGAAATTTTATCGAATGTGGGAAAGAAATTCATCTAGTAAGCATGTCAGAAAAATCAACAATGACGATCAGATGATTTTGTCTTTTCTTTTTAGAACACATTTTACTTCCATTTCTGGAATGTCGCAAGAGTCCTTTCCGTAGCCTAGGATGATGCGTGTCGCTGTACAGCCTATCATTTTTAGCGATTTCTGTAAGCGAAAACGGGTCAAAAATTAGTTTATATTTCATCTGGTAGAGGATGTCATTCTCGGGGAAAACAAACGTCAAAAATACATTTCTTAGAGTTCGTTTTAGCATTGTGTGACGCTTTAATTAGCTATGTTTTCGTTAATCATTAATACATATATTTAAAACCGACATATTTTACTAATGGAAAGTATATATTGCTAATAGGGAAATTTTTGACATTGATATATAAAGCCATTGATTAACTTTATGACGTCTCTGGAGAATTTTATAATTTTGCAGGACTTTCTGCTTCAATTTATTTTTCTAATTTTTAGTCGTAGATAATAAGTTTAATAAAACATCTACTCCAGTATTAAGTTTTAAACATATTAAGCATTATTAGATTAAACAGTAAGATATATATAGACTTTACTCTGTCATGGATTGATATTTGCATTTTAAATTGTCAATCTCCAGTATGGCTATAGAACTGTAATGTAATCATTGAAAACAATTTTCAATTTTTTTTATTTAATTTTTATAATGAGAATACTGTTGTGATAAAACGATTTGATAAGCTTAGAAAAGTACAAAATGAAAAAAACAAGATATCTCATAATTGTCACTTCTTTTTACTTTATATTTCAATACAACTTCAGTGGTAGCTTCATTATTGAACTTTGCTTAAAAGGTTTTGAAGAAAATTAACTTTAAGATGCTTTGCTTACTTTTTTTTTTTTTTTTTAATGCTTACAGTCCACTTAGGCATATAAATATTTTATGCAAGCATGTAAATGTATGTTGTGCTATTTTATTTTTATTTATTTATTTATTTTGACGGAGCATGCTTTAAAAAATAAATAGGGTACATGTGCAAATAATGGACATGCTTAAGAAAATTCTTTAAAAATTCTTTTTTAATTAATATTTTATTATATTTTAGTTCTTTTTTTTTTTTGTTATTATATTAATTTATCAACAATATTTAACTAATCTCATAGTCATATTTCCTATTATGCATAAAAATTTAGTTGTAATAATAGAAATACATTAAAGCATCTTAAATTCTAGTAATAAAACAACCTTTATATCAGTAATGAACACCCCATGAAAAGGTAATACATAATTGTTTTCAAAACCAAAATTTAATGAAATAAAATAGTGATTTTCAAATAAATTTAACAATCAGGATATCAATAATTAATAAAATATTTATGAGAGTAATGTATTATTGTTATCACAAGATCAATATTTTAATTATTTTATAGGGTAAATGTGCCAGTAATGGACACCCTTAAAGAATTTCCTTAAAAATTATTAATAGAAGGTATTAATTAAGTGTTAATTTAAATATATAGAAAATATAAATTAGTTATGTATAACCAGATCTTAGCTTGTTTAGTAAAATTTTCACTGAAAGACGTTATTTTTCCTTCCTGACTTGTTTGTTTAAGATTGTCAACAATAACACGGGTTATAAAACATGCAAGTGAGAGTTATGAAAAAATAAATAAATAAATAAATAAATAAATAAATAAATAAAATAAAAATAAATAAATAAATAAAAGCTGAATTTTTATTGGTTATTTATTTATAAGCCAAAATCTTAGGAGGGTATCCATTACTGGCACATTTGTAATATATTTTAAAATATATTCATTTTAAATTGATTTATAATGAACAGAAATTTTATATGTACAATATTACAAGTAATTACTTGATTAACAGTATATGAATTTTTAATATTGTGTTGGGCGGGGGGGGGGGGAGCAGAAAGTTACATTATCTCATTAAATATCTCATAAAGTATCTAAATAAAATTAATTTTTTATACGTTCTTTTATTACCTGAAAAAAAACGAAACTCCTTTATTTTTCGGTCTTTGTGTAGGGGACAGTGGGCATTTTGGTGAAGTTTTTGATTCAGCAAATCTTGTTTCATTTTAATTCAGCAAGTCAATACAATATATTTATTAAACACGAATTTCTGCTCTTTTCCCAAGAGCATATGTAATTACGTGTGACTGATAAGCACTGATACATAACATTCTTTCAAAGTGTACTACAAATTTTAATTTAAGTTTTCTGAAAAATCTTAGTCGTACATAAAATTTAAATAAATATATTTATAATAAATAATTTAATTTTTTTGTAAAATATGTATGATAAAGTTTTTAAGATTTCATTCTAATATGAAACAAATTAATAAATTATCAAGCATTTAACCCCACGCCTAAATAAACAAATAAAAATAAAAATAAAAATAAAAATAAAATAAAAAAAGTTTAACAGTTTAATTTAATTTAAAAAAACCCACCAATTTACAAAGTTTAAAATCTTGAAAACTTTTTAAAAACTTTTTCTTAAAATTTTTTCTGTTGCTCTATTTATTACTGTATTCTAACAATGAAGAAATAGTAATCTTAATTTCCTTAACTATCCAAAAATTTTGCGACCCCCCACCACCACCTTCCCTTTCACACAGAAAAAAATATCTGCTCCATTATTTTGTAGGACCTATGAATAAATAAACAATGATCTAAATTCCCTCCACCCCCTTAGAAAAATGTGTGAGAATTTCTATAACCATGACAGGGGAGGGGGGGGGGCAATCAAATACTTTTCCTCTCCTATTCAACTTTATATTACACATCATATATGTAGCAAAGAAAAAAAAAAACATGTATATGTAAAATAACGAAATTGTTGAAGAAAATGATTCAAAACTATGAAAATTTTGTGTGCGGCACTGCATTTTTTAATTCCTTTTCTTTTTTAAAGTCAGTGGTTTTTAAGTGTTAAAAATGTGCATTGTAATACAGATTATCGAAGAATACTAGAGATAAAACGTTACCGATATACAGAAATGAGCAATCAGCTGTTCAAAGTTTTCAGCTTGTTGAGCGCCATCGACTGGCAAAATTCCATCTCTATGTTCCTTACTTTTGAGTCGAAAAAGATAGGCTCCACAGCGGATCATCGTAGACTACACTCCTTTCTAACGAGATTTATTTGCGAATCACTGTTTTAAAAGAATATGATCTGTATTGAATTAATTTATGTTAAATGTGAGAAAAACTGTTGCTGATTAAAAATCATAGGTTTGCTAGTTTTTATTACTTGCAACAAGTATTATTTGATGATAAATGTTACTTTCAATTTATCTCCAACCATTCAACCGTAAGTCGATTCATCGAACAAGTCAGTTGCAAAACTAGATTTTACTGTATATCAATATCAAACTTTGGTTAGTTGATACAGAATCGACTCCGCAAAATGAGTCGCTCCCTATCCCTGGGTTGAAGGTAGCGTGTTATTCCATATTAAGTTATGCATACAGGCTCTTTAGAAGCGAGTACGCACATTACAAGAAGCATTACAAGCGATTATGTATTATAACATAACAGCAATTCCCATATAAATTATTAATAGAAATTACTTTAATTCGTTTCTGGTGTAAAACTTACCGTTTTAAGAAAGTAATTTTTTATGATTTTTGTAAAATTGAAATACACTGCTCAAAACAATTAAAGGATATTGCAGTTTTAGGCGGATTTTGTATCTGGGAAACTTTTTAGCTGATTGATACATGGTCGACAGACATAGTAGGTTATATGAGAATAAATTAACCATGTTTGGCAGAAAAAATGCATTTTATTGCGCATTTGTGTACAAAAGGAAAAAAACACAATTTGTGCATATGAGAAAAAAAAGAATAAGAAAAGGTGTTTTCTTCAAAGAAAATCATTTTCAGTAGGGGGTATGTTTTCCACGGGCGGCCAGCAACGTTGAACACCTTTGAGGCATGGACTCAATGAGGCTATTAATGACGAGTTGGGGTATTCTGCCCCACTCTTCCAGAAGAGCTCTTTCCAGTTCTTGGAGAGTTTGTGGGGGTTGTTGGCGGCCAGAAACTCGTCTTCCTAGAGCGTCCCAAACGTGCTCGATTGGATTCATGTCTGGAGAACACGCTGGCCATTCCATTCGAACGATTCCTTCCTCGAAAAGGAAATCCTCCACCAGGTTTGCACGATGTGGCCTGCAGTTACCGTCCATTAAAATGAAGTTATATCCGATTTCTGCAGCGTAAGGGACTACAATAGGTCTGAGGATCTCATCCCTATACCGGCGACCAGTCAGAGCTCCATCTCGAATGATGTAGAGGTCAGTGCGCCCGTCAATGGAGATGCCACCATACACCAACACTCCTCCACCGCCAAATCTGACACTTTCGTGCACGAACGCAGGATTATTCCTACTGCCACGGTCCCTCCAGATGAAAATACGCCTATTATCCGGATGCACAGAAAAACGGGACTCGTCAGAAAACAGAATATTGCTCCATTCATTTCTCCTCCAGTTGACATGCTCGGTTGCCCACTCCCTGCGGTCGCGACGATGCCTTGATGTTAATCTAACACATACCATCGGTCGGCGAGCATACAGACCTACAGCATGGAGCCGGTTTCGGACAGTCTGAGTTGAAATCGTGGTGCCTGTAGCCGAGTGAAGGTGTTGTTGGAGAAGAGTAGCGTTCATGTTTCGGTGTCTCCGAGCTGTTAACGCGAAATACCGATCTTCATTGGGCGTTGTTGCCCGTCTACGAGCTTGCCCTGGTCTTCGGCCTGCACATCCACTCTCCAAAAAACGGTTCCAGATCCTGGAAATGACACTTTGTGACACTCCAATGGCTTGCGCTACTTCGGCTTGAGTTTGGCCCCCTTTTAACCTACCAACAATTCTCCAAGCTTCTGAATCTGTCAAATGACTTCGCTGAGACATCGTACTCATCGAAACAAAGCAATCACTGAATGCCGATCATCCTTGTCTTCATTCTCTTTTATCCAGTTGAAAGTCAAATTTCATTCGCTGCCGCTGAAGCGACGTTTTTGACGTCGAACTCAAAATTTGCATACTCCACAGTTTGAAAACCAGAAAAATTTGCATTTGTGATTCTCTTCTTCTATTTTCGGCAAAAAAAATTTCGTTTATATCTTTATTTTATATAAAACTTCAAATATCCTTTAATTGTTTTGAGCAGTGTAATTCAATTTTAGACTTCAATCATGGATGATGTTACCAATATGCTCGATTCCAATGTCCCACAGCTACGGGTCATAACGATTGATTAAGGGAAAACTAATAGTAGATAAACAGTCATAAGAAAGAAAGCACTCGCAGAAATGTGATGCAATTACATTTATTTTACTTAGATTTTATTTCTTAAAAATAAGACTTTTTTTTAAAATCAAAATTAGCATTACTTATTACATTGCAAGTAAATAGGAATAAAATAAGAATTAGATTGCAAAAAGTCTTACTTCATGTTTTTCTAAGCTGCCTCACAAATTGCAATTTTTACCCAATCATAAACTATAATTAATTAGAGTTACATAACCAGCTAAAAATAGATAGATATGGAAGTATATAAATACCACCTACAATACTCCAAGATACTATTAATATACATTTCAAATTGTAGAGTGGAAAGCGTGAAGACAATCATCACTACATAGTATAAAACAAAGTCGCTTTTTCTGTCCCTATATCCCTATGTACGCTTAAATCTTTAAAACTACGCAACGGATTTTGATGCGGTTTTTTTTAATAGATAGAGTGATTCAAGAGGAAGGTTTATATGTATAATAACATCCATTAAATCACTACATAGTATAAAACAAAGTCGCTTTTTCTGTCCCTATATCCCTATGTACGCTTAAATCTTTAAAACTACGCAACGGATTTTGATGCGGTTTTTTTTAATAGATAGAGTGATTCAAGAGGAAGGTTTATATGTATAATAACATCCATTAAATAGTGGAGAAATACTGTTATTTTTGAGGTTTTTAATGTGATGTCGTAAATAATTTCATTTTTTCCGCTTATACATTGCAAACGCAGGCTGAACCCTACAAGATTCATCAAAATAATGTACTAATTATTGTACACATTAAAAAGGTCTACAGAAAACACAAAGAGATGAAGGTTTTCAAGGTTAACCCGAAGCAAAGCGAGGGAGGGCCGCTAGAATACGAAATATTTTTACTAAAATGGAACTTGCAATATAGTATACATTGTTGACTAGCATTTTCTTTTGAAATCTAACTCTGTAAAAGTAGAAGCCCCGCCCTGTCTAGAAAGTCTGCAAAGTTGGTGGGCTAGATAGTTTTTCGAATTTATGTATTAAAAAATACATTACAATATGGATTTTAATTTACATGTATTACTGTCTAATAAAATATGGTCCAGTATACAATACTACGAATATGTTTTCTTTCCAATGAAAATTTGCCATGTCTTACAAAAGAAAAATTTGAGCGTGTGTAAGTTAACTTCTTACATACGTTTTTCAAATATATACATATTTTAGAATGTATGGATTTTATTTAGATGAATAATTGGCAGTATCGTATGAATGAAAAATAATCATAATCAGCAGCAGCAGGTGTCAGAAAGAACGTTATTTCGAAAGAAGAAACACAATAACAATATTAATTATGGGAGAATGTAGGGATGATAGATGCATAATAAGAGTCTTATAGTCTTTTCTTGTTTTTAATTAATAACAAACTTAAACACAACAGTAAAATAATAAATATAATTAGACTGAAAAATCCTTATAAATTTCAGGAGAGCTGACAAGAAGCTCATAGTCAAGATACAAAATTATTCCAACGGAAAATACAAAACTGTTTTCTAATCGGTTCGGGGTTACGTCACATTACGTAACGCGCTCCGTGAGCATAACTCCGCCCACAGAACATGTGATCAGGGATTTCTTAACATCCTGCCCCACCATGAACGCATGGGGGTTCATCAAAAATTTTCAAAAAATGTAGATCATACATATATAACATCATATATATATATATATATATATAACATCAATACAAGTAACCTAGTTTTCAATTAACAAATAATACCTCAATTATCTAAATTGTATACAATTTTCAAATAAAAAATAATATTAAGGTATTCAAGTAAAAAATGTAACATAATATTATTCAAGATCAATATCTATTCCAAGTACAAGTTTTAAATTAAATTATAAAAAATAAAATAATAATAATATATCCAAGATAATAAGATTAAAAAATGAAACCGAGAGAGTAAAACAAAACATATTTTAAGTTTTGCCCAGAATTTCAAGAAAACAGTCAAATATAAAATAAATTATTTAAATTTAAAATAATTCAGGTCAAGATACAACTGTCCAAGATACAACCATAGTCCTGGAAATCAAAGTTTGATATGCTATCTAGATTAAATCATGAACACAAGAAAATTTCAAATATTAAATTCAAGAAACAATGCAAATATATAATTCAGTGATACTTACATACCTTCTTCAATAAGCACAAAAACAAATTACAATATCTTCTACTAAAAATATAAAAAGAAACAGTTAAAAATATTATTCATGTACATTCTATTATCAGGCAAAGAATTATTTTAGAAAAATTCAAAAAGGATAAGTAAGAGAAATTAAAGTCCAATTCAAATATCATTAAGAAAAAATTTAGAGTCTTTTGAAAGTAAAAAAAAAAGTTTTTCAGTTTTTCAAGTTTCTGATTTCAAGATTATACAAGAGATTTATTGGTCTTTTAATAATGGGATTGTTTGTTTTCACTTCACAAGACCTAATTCTTCCATCTCTGCCAATAAATGTTTTTGTAATTTTTCCCAACTTCCAGAAAGCTCTAGGTAAATGTTCATTATGCACAAGCACAACATCATCTATTTTGAAATCAGAAGTTTCATTTTGATCCGTGCAGTGAGCATATTCGCCATTCCCAACCGTCAGGGAAAAAATAGCAAATTGCGCGTGCGCAAGAACCGGGTTTATGTATGAGGTTACTGCATATATCAAGTTGGTTATTATTTTTGGCTTGGCATTGTGTGAGCAGGTGCGAGTCAGTCGGTGATACAGTTTATAGCTTACGTAATAATGAATTTACGTAATAATGAAAGAATATACAAGTGGATATGCAGCAGAAGTAAGTTTATTTATTTAGATATAGCTTCTGAAGATTGTAAAATGCATATAGATATTTTTGTTAATATCTTTTCAGTTTTGATTATTTTTCTTCAATGATCAACTTTAATCTGATTTACAAATAAATAATAATAACTATACTAGATAATAAATTGTTATTTATTTGATAATTTATTATTATTATCAAATATAATATAATAATACAATAATATCTCGATTACTATCAAATTATTACTGTTGATATTGATATGGACTATCATTATAATTTACAGATAATTAAATTGCTAATAACAAATAAAAATTATTATTATTAAATTTACAATGGTGTTTTAGTACTTATAAGATTTTTCTGTGATATTTTACTCTTTACTGAATCTGGTGACTGAAACCTGAATTAGCAATTGATGTATTTTAAATCAGTCTCCTTCCTTTTTCATAATTACTATTTTATTAAGATATTTAAATGAAAGAGCTCATTGAATTATTTTTCATTACTGCTAGTATGTTATATTTTGTAATATTTATTTAGTATCATTATTAACTTATTATTAAGTATTATCAAATAGTAATATTTTTATTATCAATGTAAATAGAAAAGCGATAATACTTATAATAAATTTTATCTATAATAGATAAATAAATTTATAATCTCTCTTAATATTATAAATTTATTGATAAAATTTATTATAAATATTATCTTTTTTAATAATGAAGATGAAATATCTTTTGTAATTATGGTTATAAAATATTACCTCATTTCTATTTACATTGATAAAATAGGAAAAATGTTAATATTTGATAACATTTAATGATAAGTTAATAGTGATAATAAATAAAATTTATAAAATATAACATACCAGCAGTAATGATAAAATGCTACCTCTTTTCTATTTACATTGATAAAATATTTGATTTATTTATTATTAATATTTGATAACATTTAATAATAATAAGTTAATAATGATAATAAAGAAATAAGTTTATAAAATGTAACATACTAGCAGTATTGGTAAAGTAATTCAATAAACGCTTTCATTTAAATATCTTAATAAAGTAGTGATTATGACTAAGGCAGGGGACAGACTTAAAATATATCAATATTGCAATTTGAAGTTCCAGTCATCAGATTCACACCAAAGAGTAAAATACCACAGGAAACTTTCATAAGTCCTAAAACACCATTGTAAATTTAATAATTGTAATAAGTTTTATTTGTTATTATCAATTTAATTATCTGCAAATTATATTGATAGTAATCGAGATATTGTTGTATTATTATATTATATTTGATAATAATAAAAATTATCAAATATATAACAATTTATTATCTATTATAGTTGATCATAGAAGAAAAAGAATCAAAACTGGGTAGATATTAAGAAAAATATCTATATCTGCTTTGCAATCTCCAGAAACTATATCTAAATAAATAAACTTACTTCGGCTGCATATACACTTGTAAGTTCTTTAACTCAGTAAATAAAGAAATACTTTTGAGCTTCCCTGTAAACATACTCTGAATGCTACACATAACATATTCTATAGTAACCTTCTTCTAGTGCACCTCAATAATATATATAAATTTCATTATGTTTAAAACAGTGTAACACTATTAAAATACAACGTGAATTATTTTTACCCATAGACCATAATGTAACGGAATACTTTTGGGTGCCCCTGTAAAGGAACTATAAATGGTACACGCTTCATTTTCAATGCCAAACATGCTATGATAAACCTCAATAATGTATATCAATTACATTACCAATCCTACTGTACTATATTTACGCGAGTTAACGGACAGACAAACCAAATTCATAAACACTTTTCAACTATATGTTGAAAAGTGTTAAAAAGTATAAATAAAAAATTTTAAATAAATATATTTTACCATATAAGAATTAAATAAGATCAAAATGGAATATGGAATTATATATATATCCATAAATGGTCTTTTGTGCTACCATCTGTGTCCAATGATCAAAAGAGAAAGTGATTATTAAAAGGATCTTATAATTATCTAAATAGAGATTTTAATTGTTTATAAGACAATCAAAGAATCATTTCCTGCATGTTATATCGAAAGACAATAGTAAATTACTCACTAAATTGTATTTAATAAGTAATAAAATATATATTAAAGATAGAATGCAAAAAATAAACAAATAACTATTAATTTTGTAAAAATCACAAACTATTTCAATTTAATTTACCGTAATTTCCGGTGTATAAGCCGCGGGTAAATTAAGTCTGTTTTAAACCAGAATTATTTTTATAGAAATAAAAGCAAATAAGTTCCAAGATGTAACGCGTTACATTTCATTAAAAACAATTTCCGAGTCGAAACCGATTTATTTGAGCCGCGGCTTATACACCCGAAATTACGATAAATTATATGTATTGTTTATTTTTGTAATGTTAATTTAAAGCAATACCAATTGCCAATTAGAACATACAAGATTTAAAAAACTAACATTGTTATTATTAAATAACAATAAAGTTTAAACATTACATTTAAGTTATTTACTGATAAGCTCATTTGCATAAATTTATATCTTCATCTATTGAATAAAAAATAATTTCATATGCGTTGGTACTAAATATTTTTAAAATATCATACTACTTTCCCACAGCAGAGGTAAAAAAATAAATAAAATAATAAACTTAGGAAATTATACAATAAATAAAAATACAATTTTAAATAAGTTTTGTATTATTTGTAATTCCTTCTGTTAAAATCAATATCTTTCTACATGAGTTAAGGTGGTCAAATTTCTCTAAATTACGTTTAATTATTTTAAAAATAAATAGTTTGCAGATAATTTAAAATAATAAACACTAAGAGTAAAAAATTTAATTGGCTTATTAAAAACACCTATATATAAATGGTATCTGTCCACAGAAAAAATAATGAAATAAATGTGACTCCTGATACGCTAAAAACGCCAATCTGGCAACCTTATTCACGTTTTGCAGCCTAAGATTTTCAATCTCTAAGTTCTGACGCATGCGCAATTTGTTATTTTTTCCCTGACGGTTGGGAACGGCGAATATGCGTGCAGTGAGCAGATTTTAAGTTGAGGAGATATTCATTCTTCCAGCGCTTCCAAAAATGGTTTAAAATTGTCTCAGGTAAACGAAAACGTTTCACTAAAGTTTCTTTGGTTGCTGGTAAGGTTAAATCGTTTACTTTTATAGTTGGTAAACACAAAACTTTTTTCCTATAATAAAATGAGCAGGTGTTAGAGGAAATGGTTCATCTAGTTCAGAATAAACGTAAGTCAATGGACGGGAGTTTATGATAGCTTCTACTTCAACTAGAACAGTTTCCAGTTCACTTAGAGTCAACGAAGATTTGCCGATGACTTTACGTAATGTAAACTTCACTGCATGCACCATTCGCTCATAAAAGCCACCCCACCAGGCGGCACGTTCGACAATGAATTTCCAAGAAATTCCCCGATCGGCATAAAACTTTTTTACGTACGGATGGCGGATAGCTTTCCACATTTCTTTTAATTCAAGTTCAGCTCTTTTGAAAGTCTTAGCATTGTCCGAGTAGATTATAGCACACAGCCCTCTTCTTGAAATAAATCTGCGAAATCCTAATAAAAATTCTGCAGTTGACATGTCTTTCACAAGCTCCAAATGAATTGCTCTTGTGATAGCGCAAGTAAACAATAAGATGTAATTTTTATTCTCACTCCCCTTCACATATAGGGGCCCCGCAAAATCTAGACCTGTAACGGAAAATGGGGGTGCTTCGTTAATGCGGTCACCTGGAAGAGGTGCTATTACTTGTTGACCAGGACGTATGTTAAATTTCTTGCAGATTGTGCAGTTGTTGAGGACTGATTTTATGCACTGTCTATCTCTCAAAATCCAAAACTTTTCACGAGTTTGTACCAGTGTGTCTGATACTCCTGCATGCAAAACCCTTTCATGGGAATCTTTAATAATCAATTCAGTAAATTTATGTTTGGGAGGAAGCACGATAGGATGTTTATCATAAAATGGCAAGTTAGCCTTTTGTAACCGCCCTCGTACCAAGAGTAATCCTCCTTCTGACAACACAGGATTTAGCTGCAAAAGGTTAGATTCTTTAGGGATATTTTTGTTCAGCTTTAAGCATTTTATAACCTCAGGAAAACTTTCTTCTTGAACAAGCTTTACCCAAAAATGTTCGGCATTTTTTATTTCATCAGCTGATAACTCTGCAAGATTTCGTTTTTCTGCTTTTAGTTTTATATTAAAAATAAATCTAAATATCCATGCAGTTACTCGATACAACTTCTTTAGTGAACTATACCTTGACAAATTTAAAATTTGAATTTTATCAGCGTTATTTGTGTTAACTACACAAGGAATAATTTCTGCTTTTCGAGACCGCTCTTCAGAAACATTAGACACTTGAGTTGCGGGTATTTTAACTCTGGGCCACTGATCTTCAGGCAAGGAAAGAAATTCGGGACCGTACCCCCATTTTTGAGAATTGACCAATTGTTTTCCTGAACAACCTCTAGTGAGTAGGTCGGCAGGATTAAGTTTGCCTTCGCAATGTCTCCATAAACTAGGATCAGACAAGTCATGAATTTCTGAAATTCTATTCGCGACAAACGGTTTCCATTTTTCTTTTGAGCCTTTTATCCAATAAAGGACAATTTCAGAATCTGTCCAGAAAACAAACTGGAATACCTGGAGAATATTTTTAAGATAATTTGCAAGTCTTGCACCAATAACTGCTCCCATCAATTCAAGACGTGGGAGAGTTAATTTCTTCAAGGGGGCAACTCTAGATTTAGACATGAGAAAACTAGTTTTAAATTTTTCTTTAGATATTTGATGTCGTAAGTATACTACTGCGCCATAGGCTTTGGGATTAGCATCTGTAAAAATATGTAACTGGAGACCCTTCTTTTCCATGATCAGGGTGCTAAAGTAATATCTGGGAATTTTCAGTTGTGAGAGATCCTGTATTTCTGAAATCCGAGTTTTCCAATCATTTTCTAATTCACCAGAAAAATTTTCATCCCATGATATGCCCATTACCCATAATTGTTGCAATAAATATTTAATTCGAATAATAAAAGGAGTGATTAACCCAGCCGGGTCAAACAACATAGCTGCAATTTTCAAGACATTCCGTTTTGTACAAGAATCATTATTTAATTTTGATAACAATGGACGTAATTCTAGTCCCAAATTATCTTCATTATTGTTCCAAGTTAAGCCTAATACTTTTAGAGAGTTATTTGGTGGATCGGAATTAGAAATAGGTATGCTCTTATCAATCCATCTTTTTCTAAGCTCCTCGGAATTAGTTTCAAATTTTCTTAAATTCATTCCCCCTTCTTTCAAAATATTAACAGCTTCATTAGATAAATTAAAAGCCTGTACAACATCATTTTCTCCGGTAAACAAGTCATCTACGTAAAGGGACGAATTAATGATTTCAAATGTTTTCTTGTGAGAGTCTTTATATTTTTTTATATGTTTTTTGATAGTACAGGCAAGGATAAACGGACTGCAGGTGACACCAAAATTAGCCCTAGTCATTCTATAGGGGACAATTTCTTTATTTTTGTCAAAATCTTCATAGTATAAAAATCTTAAATAATCGCGATCTTCTTCCGCTATAGATATCTGGAGAAAGGCTTTTTCAATGTCAGCTGAAAGGGCAATTTTGTGTAATCGGAATTTTAAAATAATATCCAGAACATTTGGGTTCAAGTTAGGACCCGCATTCAGGCATTCGTTTAAAGATAAGGAATCCGTTTAGAGGAAGCATCGAAAACAATCCGAGTTTTTGTTGTAATTTTATCCTCTCGGATGACAGGTCTATGGGGCATGTAGTAACAGTTATTCTCGGAAAACTTTTTAGGGCACAATTCCACTATACCTTCATTAACTTGGTCAAGCAAAATAGAATTGTATTCTTTGAATAAAGACTCATCTTTCAGGAATTTATTTTCCAAACTAGAAAACCGCTTTTTTGCTACTTCAAGATTATGTTTAAGCAAATCACGAGAATTTTTCCATAAAAGACGTGTTTCATAGTGACCATTTTCGAATTTTAAGTTTTCTTGAAACCCATTTATTACTTCATAATTAGAAATTTTCTTTTCATTACTTTCAATAATACCAATTGCTTCAAGTTCCCAAAATGCTTTTAACTGAGTATTTAAATTTTCACCCGAAACATTTAAAGATGTCAAATCTCTTTCTTTCGAATAGCAAATTACATTTAAACAAGAAATAGAATTCATCTAATAATTATCTGGCATTTGTCCAACTAATGTTGTTCCGAAAATAGACGTTTGAAAGTATAATTGCTTGTTTATTTTGGTAAGCGATCCACATATAGTTTCATAAATATAATTAGCTCCTAACAAAATTTGAACTGGTAAATTTACCTGGAATAAATCAGCTAATTGATATTCTTTTGAAATAAGGTTTTGAACCCGGGGATTAATATTTTGACATAATTGGGTATCACAGATTTCATCCGTAATTAATGCCTCAACATTAACAGAATTATACGGATGATATCTGCTTCTCAAGGTTATTAATACACATTCAAATTCTTTTTCTGTAGGATTTCTGTTAGAAAATGTATAAATGAAAAGTTTTTCTTTTCTTAAGATTTTGGCATTTAATGCTTTTGCCAAATCACTCCGAATGAAGGTTTTTGTGGAAGCAGAATCATATAGTATTTTGGCAAATAATTTTTTAGATCCACTTTCCACCTGAACACAAGCTGTTTGCAGTAGAGTGATATAATTATTCCTCAAAATTTTTTGACTTATGAATAGATTGCATTACTGTTTCATTTTCAGGATTTTGGCTAACTTGTTTTAATTTTGAATCTTGATTTTCAACTAATTTTTTACATTTTGTTTGTGGACAAAATAAGTGATTATGTTGTGTGCTTTGACATGTTTGACAGGGATTAATTTTTACTTTACAAGCTGACTATAAGTGTTTGAAAAAGCATTTATAACAACGTCCGTCTTTCTTTAACTTAAATCTTTTTTGTTCATTGGATAAGATTTTGCATCCTAATCCAGTATGTGTATTAGAATTGCAAAAAATGCAAACACCTTTAGTAACAGTATTTAATGCAACTGATGTCGGGAAATTATTTTTTACTTTAAATTTCTCTTTAGAATATTCAGCTTTCGAAGGAAACGTTTCCTGACCTTTCAACGAAATTCCTGACACTAGATCTGCAGCCTACCTAGATTCGATTTCAAACTTGATGAATTTCATTAATTCCCCTACATCACCCATTTTCTTAGGATCCCTTTTTCTGTGAAATTCTACCACTAAATTATGTGGCAATTGTTTTAACAAAATAGGGATATATCCAAATTTATCTGAAGCAATACCCATAGATTGCAAATTCCTAATACTGACTTCACTTTCATCATAAATATGTCTGAGACCCTTAATATTTGATGAAGATTTAACAGGTTCGATTTCTAATAATTTATTAACAAAACAACTAATTAACTGGTCTTGTTTTCCGTATCTTTCTTTTAATAAGGTTAAACAAGACTTATAATTATCTTCTTTTAAGGCAAAACCAGCTACTGATTTGTAAGCTTCACCGGTTAAGAAAGATTTCAAATATAAAAATTTATCAACAGTTGTTAATGATTCATTTGAATCTATGGCGCTTTCAAAGCTATTATAAAATTCCAAGAATTTACTTGAATCACCATTAAAGGTGGTTATGTTTAGTTTTGGCAAATTGACAGGATTCTGTGATGCATTATTTAAATTAGAAATAGTATTAATACTTTTAATAGATTCAGCTTGCTCGACCTTGAATTGCTTTAATTTACTTCTTATATTGGTTTTCGAATCAGATATAGCTTCCTCATCCTCAAGTGACTTTTGAATTTCGTTTTCAAATTCCGTTGCATCATCTATTAATTCTTCAATTTTTTCATTTAAAATTTTAAGCTCATCTTGTTTTTCTTGCAAATTTATTAAATATTCAGACAGTTTAAATTTATCGTTGTCACTTTGAGTATCAATACTTTCCATAAACCTATCGATAGAAGTAATTAATTTAGTGCATGAAGTTCGAGCAAGCTTACGTTTTGATTTTAACTTATCGACTTTTTCCATTTTAGAATAACAATAATAATAATAAAAAAGTTTTTACAGTACCTTTTATCCGAGCATAGTCCACAAGAGGAGAAAAAGAATACTTCCAATAATTATTTTTTCCTATATAGTCACATCGATGAACCATTCAGAACAATTTCTAAAGCGTATAAACATATTCTTGTATTCGCGGGTATTCGGCGCCATGAAAAATAATCATAATCAGCAGCAGCAGGTGTCAGAAAGAACGTTATTTCGAAAGAAGAAACACAATAACAATATTATGGGAGAATGTAGGGATGATAGATGCATAATAAGAGTCTTATAGTCTTTTCTTGTTTTTAATTAACAACAAACTTAAACACAACAGTAAAATAATAAATATAATTAGACTGAAAAATCCTTATAAATTTCAGGAGAGCTGCCAAGAAGCTCATAGTCAAGATACAAAATTATTCCAACTGAAAATACAAAACTGTTTTCTAATCGGTTCGGGGTTACGTCACATTACGTAACGCGCGCCGTGAGCATAACTCCGCCCACAGAACATGTGATCAGGGATTTCTTAACAATGAAAAAAAGAAAAAAAAACTGGTTAGATGGAACAAAGGAATCGGCCATCCCTCTTAAAACGCGTCTGAGCTTTCGCGATAAAAACTCCAAAATGGTCAGTGTCAAAATATAAACATAAGATAGATAATGATGAATTTTTTTAAACTCTGCTCCTTTGCCCTTCCAAATGAGAATCTATCACGGTATTAGGTATCAAATTTTTAGAGAGGGTGAATCACGTAGTGTAAACATCTGATGTGAAGAATTTTTTCTATCTTCAGCTCCCTCCTCCCCAGGGGGGTAATCTCACCCAGCACGGTCTGGGTCATGTGGGGAGTGGCTGGCTGTCAAAGGATGTGTAACAATGGTTCACTTTTGGTGCGTCTGATCCTCAGAGAAAGAGATCTAAACTTTTTCTTTTTCATTTAAGTATGGTCCCCTAAGATAGTTACCTCCAGTTTTTTACACAGCACATTGTATGCGCGAGGGGTGTGGTGGCTGTCAATGGAAAGAAAATGAAGTACCTATGTATTACAATACCTTACAAGCATGTAAGCATGTAAGTTGTAGCAAAGAATTTCTCAAAAATTTACAGTTTCTTTAAAAAAATAAAATGCACCTGTAGTGTTATGTGCCGTTATCTTTTTATGGAATTTATTTATTTATTTATTTATTTTGATAAATTATATCAAATATATTTCTGTAACAAGACTTCGTAATAATGGAATACAATAATAATTATATATTTCTGTAACAAAACTTCGTAATAATGGAATATAATAATAATTATATAATATAGATAATAAAAATAATTATATAATTATGTTGTTCAAAACAAATCGCAATCATGTACATTTTGCCTTTTTTAAACTATTGCTTTAACCAATCTAATCATGATATATCTTTTTCAATTAATTTTTTTTCCCACAAATCATTAAGAGTTTGCAAAGAAAACCCGAATGTGTAAATATAATTTGAAATATAATAGATTTAAACATAATTCTTTATTATTTAACAAGATTAAAAATAATAATAAGAACAATGCATTATTATCTGTTTAAGGGAGTTGTACTTTTTATATTAAAACATCTTGTCAATTTCAGTATCTGTACGTTCAAAAATAAAATCCTATGTTTACTGACACAATAATAATAAAGTATTTTATTTTTATGAATGAAAGTGCATTTTTTCTTTAGGGAATTATGTCATTATCACTACTAGAATTAAGGTAAAGAGGAAAGAAAAACACTATTCTAAATTATTTTAGAAAATTGGTAATGCTTTAAATATTTGTTTTATTTAAAGATGTCAGCTTTAGGAGCTATTTTTTGGGTATCAGCTTTAGAACACTTTACCTTAGTCCACTTTTCTGAGATTAGGTTAGTGCATAATTTACTTCAATCATGATTTTTTTTAATGATATAATTTTCAGAAACGTTTTATCCAGTGCATATAAAGTTTTTTCTTTTTTCCTTTTTTTTTTTTAACAGAATTTGGCAAATGTAGGAAGTTTATATGCAGAACTAAACGTTACTGGATATGATATCGTAGTGATGTAATCATACTAAATTGTTTTTGTCCCATAAATGAAAATGACCTTTTCTTTTGAGATTGATGTCAGTTATCTGAGTATCCGCGACGTCATCTTTTAAGGCGGTTGTCAAAAAAATATTTTCCTCCAACTAACAACGCGAAACTTTCTGAAACATTCATGGGCTTACTTTTAAGGCAAAAGCATGATGACACTTGCAGGCCTGAATATTAAAGCTATTTGAAATCGAATAGTGTTAACCATTTTTTTTTCAACGAATTACTTATATATTTATAAGCGATTGTTTTCATGTGACCACAAATTTTTCTTTGATAGTATTTTGTGAATGATATTTTGCCTTTATCAAAAAGTGGAAAACATCATTCCATCACATAGTATCTGCATAAGAGCACCTGCTAATTTCATGCGTTCCAATATTTATTTAAATATGACGTCATTTTTACTGGTGTAATATCATCCAATCTTTTATAATTGGGTTTTATTGCGTAAAACAGCGCAAAATACCGTATTTTTAGATACTGCGATATCTGGACGGTGGTTGGCGGGCGTAATTTGTAGAGAACAGTGCCCCCAGTAGAATAAGGTGGTTCTGAAATTAATTGAATAAGAACATCTGTCAATTTCATGCGTTTCCGAACAAATAGGAATTAAAAAATATGTCTGAAAGTAGCCCCTTTGGATTTGAGAACAGCCTTAAAGAAAGAAAAAAAATGCTGAGTTATTATTTAAGGTTGTTCTCAAATGACCTGCTCAACAACGCGAAATTTTCTGACACAGTTTCTGATTCATTTTTAAACGCAAATGCATACAATTGGCAGGCCTGACTATGGAAGTGATTTGAAATCGAAATTGGTCCTCCATTTTTTTATAAATAGATTACTTATCGAATTATAAGTAATTCTGATCATGTGACGACGCATTTTTCGCGTTGCCGCTGCGTGAATTCGGTTCAAAACGTCGACTTTGACAGTCCTTTGTGAAAAATCGTCTGTCTTTATCAAAAAGAAAAAAAAATGGAAAACGTGTTTCAATTACACAGTTTCTGAATAAAAACACCTGCCAAGTTCATGCATTTCCAAACAAAAAAGAATTTAAAAATGTGTCAGAAAGTAGCGTCTTTGGATTTGAGCCTTAAGAGGCTAATCTTAAAGCTTGTTCAATTAATAAAACTTTTAAATTTTGTCGTTTTGACAGTCAATTAAAAGAAATTAATACAATTTTGTTCTATTCTAAAACAAAATATTTAAAAATCTAATAGAACTTTTATTTTTCTAAAACCATCATTAATTTTTAAGAACTATTCCTTCTCCGCTTATCTAGCTAATTATAATTGGCTATATGCTAAGTTTGCTCAAATCCAAACTAGCTACTTTGTGACATATTTTTTAATCAAATTTTCTTCGGAAACGCATGAAATTGGGAAGTGTTCTTATTCAGAAACTAGTTAATCGAAAGAAGTTTTCTATTTTTTGGTAAAGGAAGAAAATCTTTCAAAATTATTGTCAAAGTCTGCGTTTTGAACCGAATTCTCGCCGTAACACCGCGAGCAAGGAGAAAACGTGTTGTCACGCGATGCGAGTCACGTATGACTCGATAAAAAAAAAAAAAAATAGAAAACTCATTTCGATTTTATGATACAGAATAAGTGACATATTTAATTAAACTGTATTCAATTAACACTTTCTTAATTATAAACTTCTTTAAAATGTTTTATTAACGTATGCTTAGAAGTTTGCACTGGCACTCTAAATATTTTTTTTTAAATCGCATATTTTCTGATGCATTAATGGGGGATAACTGACAAATATATGTTTTCCATTTAGAAGAATGCATGATTTATATAGATTTGCACGTATGTATATTTATGTACGCATAACTGAATCAAGAATAAGTTTTTGTTTGGTCGATTCTCTCTTTGTTTTCATTTAAAAAATATTTTATGTATGGAGAGAAAATTAACATTGTTTCCTACTTCATTTTTCTTTTTTGGTCATTCATGTCGCATTAATATTTTTGGGCTAACGTTTAAGAATTTGTAACCGGAAGGGAAAATCTTTGCTTTATTCCCACGAGATAGCTAAACATGCCAGCGGTGTGACTTGTGATCATATAAGGCATTAAGCCGCTATTTCTGTTTTACCTGTCATTTCGTATACTCCTGAATAATTCTCAAAATTAATTGGGTCAATTATACTGCAAATGATATTCTTTAATTTCTTAGGAGGTTTGGCTATTAAGCAGATATTGAAACATTTAAGGCTGGTGTTTTAATTTTTCAAAAAAGCTTGGATAATATTGTAGAGTATAAAGTTTGTATTTTTGCGAATCACCTTTCTTTTCTGGTTTCTTATTATTGGTGATATCCATGATTAATTTATTAATATGGTGTACTTTAAAACCATTATTATAACCTTTTATTAAAGAAGACGGATCCAAGAATTACTACAGGCATGACCAGCAGGAAATTTAATTGCAGAAAAAAGAGCATATAGCTGATATTAAACACAATAGAAAAACTACAGCCCTGGCAGGATTATATCAAGAAGAAACCATCCAAATAAATTTCAATGAAAGTAAAATAATATTTCCCTCCAGTCTATACTATCCATCCATAATAAGAGAAACCATAGAGATACTCACGCGCAAAAATACAATATGTAACAATGCGGTATCTTTTAATTTACCGAAACTGTGGCTAGAGTTACTCCATGGTCAAAGATATGAAAATAAACAATCAAGTAAAAAATAATAGATAACGTGCGTAATTAAAAAAAAAAGTACATGAAAATAATAACTTCAAAGCCCGTGCAGCTTTAGACTATTCTCATTTTGTTTTTGAAAATGACTCGGAAAGAGTCTAAACATGTAAAACAACTAATAAAAGTTATTTTAATTTATATTATGTTGTTAATTTTACACCTTTAGCATTTAAAAGTAATATAACATTCCTCAAGTTAAATTCCCAGATTCAAATCGGGATTTACATAGAATTTACTATGTTTAGAAATGTTAGAAAATAAAAATAAAGCTTTTTGAATATGTCAGTAAATTTCTGCTCCTCCTCTTGCTAAATAAGTTGTTAAAATACTTAGTTTAAGTATCGTAATAACAATAAATATATTTTTACAACATAAAATTCACTTTGTCTGATCATAATTCACCAATCAGAATAATGCTTCAACAACTAAAAATGACGTCATATTTAAAGAAACATTGTATTAACATTCATAAAACTAATATTTTTAAAAGACTGCATTAAGGTTGTTCTCATATTCAAAGAAGCTATTTTCTGACACATTTCAGAATTTATTTTTGTTCGGAAACGCATGAAATTGGCCGATGCTCTTATTCAGATACTAGGCGTCGATGGTACCCATTTTGTGAAAAGCAAAGGTTATTTTTGTGAAATGTATTATATTTTTTGTGAAAAATAACGTTTTGTATCGAAAGTTGAAATCTATTTACTCAAATTCGAGCCAAGCCTTTATTAAAAAACTTTTTAAAATCATTTTGCTGAAGTTTTCCTCTCTGGTGAACTTGTTGTTTTCAAATTAAGCATTTTAAAACGTCACAAAATAATAAATAATTAGTAAACAGTAAGTTTTTATGGAATACAATTTTGTGAAAGCGCCATTTTATTATAAGGAATTATGTGAAAAGGCCTATTTTATTATAAAGAATTTTGTGAAGAGTCCCATTTTATCAAATTTATTTTTGTGAAGAGATCCATTTTATTAAATTGACGTTTGTGAAGGGTTCTGTTTTATTAAATTGATTTTTGTGAAAGGAGCTGTTTTATTATGTAGATTTTTGTGAAGGGCCCTAAATAGGTCTCAAATTTTGCCTGGATCGACCATTGCATACTAAGTAATCGAATGGTGTTTTCTACTTTTTAATTAGGACTGAAGGTTTTTCAGAAAATACTGTCAGAGTTTTGAACCAAATTTCCAGACGCAATAGCGCGGGAAAGTAGAAAAATAATTGTCGTCACCTGACAACAATCGCTTATAATTCGATAAGTAATTCCTTTATAAAACAACAAACACGAAAAATGTTCGATTCCAATTTTATTTTTTAATTTCTTCTTTTGTGTTTAAAAATGAATCCGTAAATTAGACAGAATGTTTCGCAATGTTGAGCAGGAATTTTTTTTTCTTTCTTTCTTTTTGAGAATTGTTTTCAAGGGATAACCTATAATTGGATTCTCAGTTTGGTTTGGATGGTAAAACTGACACTATTCTTAAAAGAAAAGACCAGTTTCATTTATGGAAATAAAATAATTTAGTATGATTGCGTCCGTATATATTCACCAATCTTTAGCTCTGCACGTAAAGTTCCTACAATTTTTTCTTTTTCTTTTTTTTTTTTCATTTTAATAAATTTTATATACACCGAATAAAATGTTTCCGAAAATTACACATTATTTTCTTGAAATCAGAATAGGTATTCAATAAAACTCAAACAGAAGCGTGGTGATAATGACGTCATTCTCAAAAGAAAAAGAGACCTTTCATCCATTAAAATAAAATGCTTTATTATTATTTTCTCAGTAATCATTAGATTTTATTTCTGTAACGTACAGGTACTTAAACTGCATATTTGCAAGTAAATCAGAGTAAAGAAAATTGATAATTTAATATACAAAAAGATTATTTGATATAGAAACTAATGAAATCGAGTATTTTGTAATGTGCTTAAAAATGATTGTAATGAAATGATTTATTTGAATTTTACAGTGATGCTTAAAGCATGCCTCAGGGGGTTGTCAGGTGTAAGCTATCGGGAAACAGAGCCCCCAAGTATTTAATTAAAAATAAAGCCTTTTCTTTTTAAAAGCTTTAAATTTAATAATATAAATAAATGTAAATACCATGGCTATAGTTTCTTATTTTACGAAAACAGATTTTAAAGATTTTTATAAGTAGTGTGCGTTTTAATGAATTTGAAAAATTTAACGTCCTTTCTCAGATAAAAATGCAAGTTTTTTTATTTCACTTTTTTAGTCTTGTAAAATAATCAACAAGTGGGTAAGTGTGATCGAAGATAGCACAAATGGTTTCGTTTAATATTCCTTTCAAAACACTTTATCCTTCCTTTAATAAATCCAAATAAATTTCATTTTCAAAAAAAAAATAAAAAATCATGTTTTTTATAAAGTAATAATTTACCGGTCTATTTTTCTCGTTTTTTCGAAAATCTGAACCAGTCCGATAGCGGGCGAAGCCCGCTATTATACTCTGTCATAATAATATCTGTCATGTGGCGACTAAATGCGATATTAAAAAAATATCAATTTCAAAATTAAACATGTTGTATAGAGACTTTCAAAATGTTAGACGTCAGATTAATTTCTTTTAAATTCTCTAATAACGTCCTATTAAGTTAATTTCTGTATTTACACATACTCCTTGTATTATTGAGAAATGTTTTAAAATTTCCTTTTTATTACCAATATGATGTCATATTAATCTTTTTTTCAATTGGTGAAACTTTTTATTTCATTTTCATTTTTCACGTGGAAATCTTTCAAAAGAAAATTAATTATTGTAGAAATAATTTGATTGTGGATTTTTAATTGTTGGCAACTGCTACAACGTAAAATGTTTAAATTTAATAGAAAAAGGCTGTTAGATTTTTGGTTTTTTATCTCTACATATTAAAAATAATACGATTTTGAGCTTCATAATACGTATTTAGCTATAAGTACACAAAATTTCATGACTGTAAGTTACATAGTTTCTGAGAACCGGCTCTGTGACGGACAGACAACGAAGCGGGAGTAATTGGGTTTCGCGAGATGAACGAAACCCTAAAAATGATATTTTCAATAATCAATTGCAGCCTTCCACTACAATGCGTTTCCGAATTTTTACAACCATACAAATAAAATAAATATGTTAAAAAAAAAAAAAAAAAAAAAAAAAAAAAAAAAAAAAACATGGACCAAAAGAATAACAAACATAAATCATAAACTTCAATTGTGCTATAATATAATTGACAACTTAAGATTGATTTTCTTATTTTTGTTATAATTATGACTTTAAATAAACAATAATCACTTGTTACTTTTTAAATGCCAATATATTGATAATATTGAAAATGCTTCATGTACATTTAATTTGTACGTAAGATATTTTTAATGTACTCAAAAATTAATCTCATTTAAACATATCTTGTTGTTTTATCTTTCACTGAAATAATTCTTTTTAATCAAGATATTTTCTTTCATTTCGTAGTAATCTTTTTTTTTTTTTTTAAATTTACTCATCAGTTAAATGCAACAATAAAATGCAACCCAGGAGCAGAAAAAAAGCCGCACTAAAAAAAAAAAAAAAACTTCAATTTTTCAAGAAACTTTAAAAATTGCATGATAAACTATTGGTCTCAAAGAATATTTTTAGATGAATCAAAATTTAATTACTTTTGACCTGTTGGAAATCAGTATGTAAGAGTGACAGATATAATGAAAATTGTGCTGTTCATGCATTTCATTCATGCATTTATGCTTTATCCTTATGTTATTGTATTAGGTTATGTTATGGTAGGGTATAATATGGAAATATTCAAATATTAACCCTGAGAGGTTCATATTTAAATTGTTCAGTTCATATTTAAATTCAATATCAAATGCAATATTAAATGCAGAAACTGAAATGCAGAAAAAAATCCATTGTTTAAAGCTGGTTATTAAAGTTGTAAACCCTTTTTTACAATACATGACAGTAGTATAAAACTGAGAGTTCAGCATCAGCAGCAGCAGGTGCAAGGTGCAAGGTGCAGAGAACGTGGCCAGCAGCAGCAGGTGCAAGGTGCAGAGAGCGTGTTACAGTACTATAGGAGGAGGGTATAAAAGTGAGGGGGCTAACATTTTTAAGGGGGTGCTTAAAATTTAGGGGGGCTTAATTTTTAAGGAGGGATTAATTTTTTTTTTAGATTAAATTTAAATGTTAGATTGAAGTCTGCTATAGGAGGAGGGTCTAAAAGTGAGGGGCTTGTTTTTGAGGGGGCTTAATTTTTTTTTTTTTTTTTTTTAATTTTAGAATTGACTTTAAGTTTGAACGCGAAACGTAGATTAAACATTTTTTTTGGTGTCGCCATCTATCGGAAGGGAATGCAATAACGGATATTTAAAATAGGTTTTCTTGAAAAGATTTCACTGGGGTTTGAACCTGCAAAATAGCTTCTTGACTTGATAATTTGTGGTAGGTTTAACTGATCAAGCCAAGAAGCTATATATGAATGTCGAGATTTTAAGTGTTTAAAGAGAGCTATCGCGAGAGTGATGCATCATTTGTTAAAATGACTTCGAGAGAGGAAGTGATTAGCGTCATGTGTCTGTATATAACGGTCTGCGTTTTGTTTTCGCTCATTTACGTATTTACCGGAAGTGAAAAGTTTAAGGTTGATTTTATACTGAATTTAAATGAAACCGGAAATTTATCTTTTTCGATATGATGCGATTGAATATTAACATATTTCTTCTAAAATGTATAGTGGAAGCAATGGTAAAAAGAAGACATGTTTAGGGGTAAGTACTGTTTTTATTGTGTTTGGTGTAGAAAACATAGGAAAGAGATTTAGTTTAAAAAAACAAATTCAATTTTATTAATAATTTTCCCAAGGCAATACATGTGGACCCACTTTTCGTTTTTTAGTGGGTTTTGACAAATCTAATACAGAATCTTGTTTAATGTTTGTTGACAAATATTTATTTTTAATAAAATTTCGCGGGACATTCATTTCGTTTAATGTTTCTAATAATTCGTCCTGTGCCTTGATCGTTTTTCTTTTATTCACAGAGAACAAAAGATTAAATAAATCTGCCAAGTTCGATTCGGGGATAGGTTTTCCTTCGATACTTACAGTCAAATTTTTATCCTATCGAAATTTTCTTGGACGTGCCATGACAAACTGAACTAATGCTTTGATAATTTAGGATAGCTTTATCTGTTCAAGTTATGATATCATGGTGGTTAGATTACAGATATTTGTGTTTGGAATACACATGTGGTACACGTGATTTTTAATTTTACCTGTTCAGTTTCAATTATATTGTAAAATGAGGGTTTATTTTTGAAAGATAATGTTAACTTTTTGTGATTATCTTGTAACAGACTGCTTTCATTAAGAGTGTATTTTAGAATTGTAAACTACAATTTTCGTCTGTTTGGAAAAAAAGCGCAGGAAAAAAAAATAAAAGTATTAAAAAAATAAGAACAACTGCTCAAAAATATAATAACAACTAAACAAATGATCAAAAATAATAAAAACTGTTCAAATAATAATAATAACTGCTAAAAAATAATAAACGATTGGCTTTATACAACCAACATTTAAAAAAAAGTTAATCGAATCTAGTTTTTTCTAACACGACTTATTTGAAATATTCACTTTTTCTAGTTAGATTTATAACACATAAGTAAAATATTATTTATAAAAGCACTAAATACGAGATTAATAAGAATTTTTAACTTACAAACATATGAACTTCTGATACACAAGTGATTCGACCAGTAAAATATTATTTATAAAAGCATTTTTGACTTGCAATTGTACGAACTTCAGATACGCAACCCTTTCTGAATCAATGTGTAAGAATTAACTGACTATTGAACTTATAACAGAGTATGATAAAATAATCACGTGACTTTTTAAACCAATAAAATGTTAATATTTTTAAACAAGCGCCCTCTATCATTTTATGAACTTCTAAGAAACGAGTTAATATGATTATATTGTTTCCTGTTACCGCTGTGAAAGGTTGTGTTTTTCGTTTTAAGTTAGTTTACATTTAAGTGATTACGGAACGAGTCATGGATTCTGCTTTATTAAGTGTTAATGATATGTCTAACGTGAAGAGTGAACCCTCATCACCAGGATTAAATGACCATGACATGGAATTTTTAATACAGCCTAAAGAAGAACCCGTTTCGAATTGTGAGGTGAAACCCACCTCATCAGGATTAAAGAAACAGAAGTTACCCTTTGTGTGTTCTACTTGCAATAAAGCTTTTCCCCGAAAGGTTAACTTAACGTTTCACATGAAATGTCATCTGGAGAAAATACCTCTTATATGTGTAATCTGTGAAAAAACATTCGCTAGAAAGTATCATTTATTAAATCATATGAAGATTCATTCAAAGACCCTTGTGATTCATAATTGTAATGTATGTGGCGAAGTATTTTCACAAAAGAGTGATTTATTAAAGCATGGGAAGATTCATAACACTTCCAAGCCAAAACAAAAGAAAAGTAGACAGTCACCCAGTCACTGTAAACGTGACGATTGCTTTGAAACATTTAATAATAGATCTGACTTAGTGAGACATAGAAAAATTCATCTTTCACCTAAAGAACTTAACCCATCTGACTCACTTTCCTTGGGAAACAGTTCGAAATATGAAATTTCAGACATCACTCAGTTTAGTAAAATATTTAAGTTTTTCGATGTTTTTACTCCTGCTCATTGGAATTTAGGTGAGGAAATGATTGTTGAAGTACAAATGAATAAGAACTATGAGCTTTATGTTCACATACAGAAATATGAAGAATTTGAAAAGAACGGTCGTGAACTTACCCCCACAAATGAAGCATTACATTATCATGTGCAACATTCGACAAATTTGAATCGAGATTGCATAAATTTAATTTTGTTTCTGAAAAAGATACATTCGTATGTAATAATGACTTACTAATTGCTTATGTAAATAAGGAATCATGCATACTGCAAAAATTATTCAAATCGAAAAAGTTTGGGTTTTGCTTAAAGTCTGACTTTTTACTGCTTACAAAAGATCAATATTTGAAACTAGTGAAAAATCGCTTTAAAATTACCGAATGTCTCATTGAGACGCTTTTAACTAAACTGATTCCTGTTTCGGTTTTAGAAAACTTAAACAAATGTAAATGTACCCACCTCACTATCGAAGAGACTTTGAACTATTTCTTAACATGTTTCGATGACGAGTTAAAGTCATCCGTTTCTCGCGTGTTTGATTGCTATCAATGTTCAATCGGAGAACCAATTAATATGAAACACGAGTGTGATAGTTATAATTTGCGCAGAAAATATAATTGGTGTAATGAGAGTGCACTGCTAAATTTCAACGTGACTGAATTTTTAAAAAACCTATTCAAGCAATGTTCATGTAATTATACTCATTTATTTTTTGAAACTATGAATATGGACTTTTATAATAACCATTTAAACAATGTATTTATAAATTGACATAGAAATGTATTTATTTAATAAATATTTGTTTATATATTACATATCTGTTTTATTTCACATGTCTATTTTTTTTTTTTTTTTTTTTTTTTTTTTATAAATTCAGTCACGTTGAAATTTAGCAGTGCACTCTCATTACACCAATTATATTTTCTGCGCAAATTATAACTATCACACTCGTGTTTCATATTAATTGGTTCTCCGATTGAACATTGATAGCAATCAAACACGCGAGAAACGGATGACTTTAACTCGTCATCGAAACATGTTAAGAAATAGTTCAAAGTCTCTTCGATAGTGAGGTGGGTACATTTACATTTGTTTAAGTTTTCTAAAACCGAAACAGGAATCAGTTTAGTTAAAAGCGTCTCAATGAGACATTCGGTAATTTTAAAGTGATTTTTCACTAGTTTCAAATATTGATCTTTTGTAAGCAGTAAAAAGTCAGACTTTAAGCAAAACCCAAACTTTTTCGATTTGAATAATTTTTGCAGTATGCATGATTCCTTATTTACATAAGCAATTAGTAAGTCATTATTACATACAAATGTATCTTTTTCAGAAACAAAATTAAATTTATCCAATCTCGATTCAAATTTGTCGAATGTTGCACATGATAATGTAATGCCTTCATTTGTGGGGGTAAGTTCACGACCGTTCTTTTCAAATTCTTCATATTTCTGTATGTGAACATAAAGCTCATAGTTCTTATTCAGTTTTACTTCAACAATCATTTCCTCACCTAAATTCCAATGAGCAGGAGTAAAAACATCGAAAAACTTAAATATTTTACTAAACTGAGTGATGTCTGAAATTTCATATTTCGAACTGTTTCCCAAGGAAAGTGGGTCAGATGGGTTAAGTTCTTTAGGTGAAAGATGAATTTTTCTATGTTTCACTAAGTCAGATCTATTATTAAATGTTTCAAAGCAATCGTCACGTTTACAGTGACTGGGTGACTGTCTACTTTTCTTTTGTTTTGGCTTGGAAGTGTTATGAATCTTCCCATGCTTTAATAAATCACTCTTTTGTGAAAATACTTCGCCACATACATTACAATTATGAATCACAAGGGTCTTTGAATGAATCTTCATATGATTTAATAAATGATACTTTCTAGCGAATGTTTTTTCACAGATTACACATATAAGAGGTATTTTCTCCAGATGACATTTCATGTGAAACGTTAAGTTAACCTTTCGGGGAAAAGCTTTGTTGCAAGTAGAACACACAAAGGGTAACTTCTGTTTCTTTAATCCTGATGAGGTGGGTTTCACCTCACAATTCGAAACGGGTTCTTCTTTAGGCTGTATTAAAAATTCCATGTCATGGTCATTTAATCCTGGTGATGAGGGTTCACTCTTCACGTTAGACATATCATTAACACTTAATAAAGCAGAATCCATGACTCGTTCTGTAATCACTTAAATGTAAACTAACTTAAAACGAAAAACACAACCTTTCACAGCGGTAACAGGAAACAATATAATCATATTAACTCGTTTCTTAGAAGTTCATAAAATGATAGAGGGCGCTTGTATAAAAATATTAACATTTTATTGGTTTAAAAAGTCACGTGATTATTTTATCATACTCTGTTATAAGTTCAATAGTCAGTTAATTCTTACACATTGATTCAGAAAGGGTTGCGTATCTGAAGTTCGTACAATTGCAAGTCAAAAATGCTTTTATAAATAATATTTTACTGGTCGAATCACTTGTGTATCAGAAGTTCATATGTTTGTAAGTTAAAAATTCTTATTAATCTCGTATTTAGTGCTTTTATAAATAATATTTTACTTATGTGTTATAAATCTAACTAGAAAAAGTGAATATTTCAAATAAGTCGTGTTAGAAAAAACTAGATTCGATTAACTTTTTTTTAAATGTTGGTTGTATAAAGCCAATCGTTTATTATTTTTTAGCAGTTATTATTATTATTTGAACAGTTTTTATTATTTTTGATCATTTGTTTAGTTGTTATTATATTTTTGAGCAGTTGTTCTTATCTTTTTAATACTTTTATTTTTTTTTCCTGCGCTTTTTTTCCAAACAGACGAAAATTGTAGTTTACAATTCTAAAATACACTCTTAATGAAAGCAGTCTGTTACAAGATAATCACAAAAAGTTAACATTATCTTTCAAAAATAAACCCTCATTTTACAATATAATTGAAACTGAACAGGTAAAATTAAAAATCACGTGTACCACATGTGTATTCCAAACACAAATATCTGTAATCTAACCACCATGATATCATAACTTGAACAGATAAAGCTATCCTAAATTATCAAAGCATTAGTTCAGTTTGTCATGGCACGTCCAAGAAAATTTCGATAGGATAAAAATTTGACTGTAAGTTTCGAAGGAAAACCTATCCCCGAATCGAACTTGGCAGATTTATTTAATCTTTTGTTTTCTGTGAATAAAAGAAAAACGATCAAGGCACAGAACGAATTATTAGAAACATTAAACGAAATGAATGTCCCGCGAAATTTTATTAAAAATAAATATTTGTCAACAAACATTAAACAAGATTCTGTATTAGATTTGTCAAAACCCACTAAAAAACGAAAAGTGGGTCCACATGTATTGCCTTGGGAAAATTATTAATAAAATTGAATTTGTTTTTTTAAACTAAACCTCTTTCCTATGTTTTCTACACCAAACACAATAAAAACAGTACTTACCCCTAAACATGTCTTCTTTTTACCATTGCTTCCACTATACATTTTAGAAGAAATATGTTAATATTCAATCGCATCATATCGAAAAAGATAAATTTCCGGTTTCATTTAAATTCAGTATAAAATCAACCTTAAACTTTTCACTTCCGGTAAATACGTAAATGAGCGAAAACAAAACGCAGACCGTTATATACAGACACATGACGCTAATCACTTCCTCTCTCGAAGTCATTTTAACAAATGATGCATCACTCTCGCGATAGCTCTCTTTAAACACTTAAAATCTCGACATTCATATATAGCTTCTTGGCTTGATCAGTTAAACCTACCACAAATTATCAAGTCAAGAAGCTATTTTGCAGGTTCAAACCCCAGTGAAATCTTTTCAAGAAAACCTATTTTAAATATCCGTTATTGCATTCCCTTCCGATAGATGGCGACACTAAAAAAAATGTTTAATCTACGTTTCGCGTTCAAACTTAAAGTCAATTCTAAAATTTAAAAAAAAAAAAAAAAAATTAAGCCTCCTCAAAAACAAGCCCCCTCACTTTTAGACCCTCCTCCTATAGCAGACTTCAATCTAACATTTAAATTTAATCTAAAAAAAAATTAATCCCTCCTTAAAAATTAAGCCCCCCTAAATTTTAAGCACCCCCTTAAAAATGTTAGCCCCCTCACTTTTATACCCTCCTCCTATAGTACTGTAACACGCTCTCTGCACCTTGCACCTGCTGCTGCTGGCCACGTTCTCTGCACCTTGCACCTTGCACCTGCTGCTGCTGGCCACGTTCTCTGCACCTTGCACCTTGCACCTGCTGCTGCTGATGCTGAACTCTCAGTTTTATACTACTATCGTAATTTGCTTGAAAACTGTATTGCCATTTACTCATTTTTTATGATTTTTAACACTTTCCAACATAGTTGAAAAGTGTTTATGAATTCGGTTTATCTGTCTGTCTGTCTGTCGTCTGTCTATCCGTGCTCTAACTCGCGTAAATATACTCGGATCTTCATGCAATTGATATGTGTTATTGGGGCTTACTGTGGCATGGTCCATATTGAAAATTAAGTGAGCAGCACTTATAGTTTTTTTTTTTTTTTTTTTTTTTTTTTTTTTTTTTTTTTTTACAGAGACACTCAAAATAATTACGTTACATCACGGTCTATGAAGAAAATCGTTTGCAGTTTATTTTAATAATGTTTCACTGTTTCAAACCTGTTAAAATTGATATGTATCACTAACGTGGATTACAAGAGGAATACTGTGTTTTTTGCTTTCATCGTTCATTTACAGGGACACACAAAATAATTCGGTTAAAGTACTGCTTATTAATAATAATTCCTGGGAATGTTTTTTCAGTTGCTGAACCCGTTTTTAAATTTAACTCTTTTTTTTTGTCTATTACTTGCTGTGTATAGATTGTATACAGGGCAGCACAAAAATTTTCGAGTACATTTCCGTTTAATGTCGGAAATTGCAGAAGGGGAATTTTAAACTGTGCTACGCGTTTCCTAACTGAGCTCAAATTTAGCATTCTATTTAGTATATATACAAATCTATAGATCCTATACAGTGCTGCACAAAAGAGCTCGGTTATTTTTCCGAATAGTGTTGGTAATTCCTGAAATTGGATATTTAACTATGTTATTATTTTTCAAAATTGTTTAGTTAGATATCACCTTACACATTACCGTAAAAATTTGCAAAAAGTTATTTTAGGAGTATTGGAAAGTGTTACATAATATATTCCTTGACGCATGATTTTTCCTGAGTGTTAAAATAATTAAAGACGATTGTGAAAGATTAATACTTTACTTTTATTAATATAAACAGTTCAGCATTTGTTTCCGGCTTATATTCCATAACGAATATTGAAACTTCATCACTAAATAAAATAAATAAATATATAAATAAAGGAGATGCAATCGAACTACGCACTTAAATCATTGAAATTATTGGAATCAAAATGTTGCTGTCTAAGCGATTTCTTCTGCTGTTAACTCTAGGCACGAGGCCAATATTGATATTATTAGTGAAAAATCTAAAAAAAAATATATATATATATATTAAATGTAAAAAAAATCTGTTACATTTTCAATTAAAAGAATGGTGTTCACCTATATTCAGTAACACGGGAAGACCGTGTTGAATCCCCTAGTTTTTTTTAACATGTATTTGGACCATTAATTTTTCATTATATTTCATGGATAAGATATTTTCATTTATTTCAATTTAATAAGAACATTTAATTTGATTTCATTGAGAATTCTTCAGAAACTAAGTTTTTGAAAATTGTGATTGTTCAATTATTTTTCCATGTTTTTCTTTATTAATATGTAAATAAATAGCTTACAAATAGTGAAAAATCATAGTTATATGTATTGCACAACTCTATCCGCAAAAATGTTTTTTTTTGTTGCAATTGGGAAGGTGTTTGTAGTCTCGAAAGTCAACTGTAGCAGAGCACAGTCATTTGTCTAAACTGTCATCCTATTGCCCTTCTTCCCCGAAGGGATTTATTTTAAAAGGGGACCATCTTTAGCAGACTTTTTGAAACGCAAATGAAAGTAAAAATATTTCTTCTCCCAGAAAATTGGGGTGGAATGATGAATGAGATTCTCATTGTATAGGTTGACCCCGTGCTACGTGCGGTTGAACCGCAAAAACAGGGTGTGCAATCATAACAAACATGCAATGCGCTTTATACAAGCGTAAATGGGGTAATTATTTATTTATCAATAGTGTTTGCATTCATCTATTTACGAAAATAATTTTTTATGTGTGTGTTTAATGACATAAATCATTAAAAAAATAAAGTTTAACGGTTTAACATAAAATAATTTTTATTTAAAATTGATAAGTATGTCCTAATCATTACATAATCCATGATTTTTCCATCCTGAAAATTTTTGCTTTGAATTTTTTTCTCGTGTACGAACTGAAATGTTAAGAAAAGAATAAATATCGGTCTTTTATATCGTATTTCAAAAAACGCTTCTTTTATAGCGCGCCTTTTATAAATTTCTAAATAACTCTTTTAAGGCTGCATAAAAATGCAATAATTATTTCAAAGAGTAAATATGCCTGATGTAACAATTTGAGTTTCATAATGCATAAAAAAATACCCAGACTTTGGTAGGTAACACTACCATTTTTAAATCATGAACACAAAACATTATATCTGAAATTGCAATCTATTTTTATCTGAGGTATAAATAGAAAGCCGTATAAAGTTTCCGATAGATTGCAAAATTAAAAAAATTGCTGAACTTAAAAAAAATAAAGCTTAGATAACTATAACTAGGGAAAAATATATAAAGAAGATTTTTATAAAGGTCATGCAACAACAGTAGCAAAGATATTATTTATCACGTCAGTATATATCATAAGTAGATTTTTTATTATTTGTAAAATTTATTCTACGAATCATACAGTTTTTTAATACTATCAAAAATTTTTGCTTTTTATCAACCTATAATTTTAAAACGAAAGAAGTTATATAATTCGTTTCTACGTTTCTTTTTAACATTTTCAAAAATAGTTGAAAAGTGTTTATGAATTCGGTGTGCCTGTCTGTCTGATTGTGCGAGTATAAACTCGAGTAAATGTACTCGGATTGTCATGTAATTGATATATGTTATTGAGGTTTACCATGGCATGTTCGATGGCATGAAAACGAAAGGTGTAGCATTTGTAGTTCATTTAGAGGGGCACTCAGAAAAATTATATTACTGTTACATTATGCTCTATGTGAAGTGTATTTTAATGATGTTACAGCATTTTAAACATATTGAAATTGACATATATCAATAAAGTGCATTGCAAGATGCTTATTATATAATATTGTGTGCATAGCAATTATCGTTCATTTACAGGGACACACAAAGGAATTCGGTTGCAGTACTGTCTATGAGCAATAATTGCTGGAAGTGCGTTTTCAATTATGGTATGTGTTTTTTAATTTAATTATTTTTTTGCATGTTACTTGGTGTTATAAATTCTATAGATCAATATGATATACAGGGCTGCAGAAAAGAATTCGAGTTTTGATGGAATTGCTGAAGAGGAATTTTCAAATGTGTTATACGTTTTCTAACTCAACTAAATTTTAGCATACTAAGTAGTATATTTATATATACACATCTGTAGATCATATACAGAGATGCATAAAAGAATTCGGATAATTTTCCGACTATAAATTCAATTATTGAAATTGGGTTTTGAAATGTGTTTTGTGCTTTCTAAATTGTTTATTTAGACATCATCTTTCATCTTTTTAAACGGTAAAGTTTTGTTACAGCATTCTAAATGTGTTGGCAAGTGTTTCATAATCTATGCTTGACGCATGATTTTTCTTTCTTTTTAAATGTATACACATACGTTTTAAGTGGAAGCTCCAACTTTGACAATTTTTTTTTTGTTGTTGTTGGAAAGATGACACTACACCCAGTTAGGGAAACAAACATTTCTTTTTCTTTATTATTATGATAAGAATTTTTCAAATCGTGAGGAGTATGCTAAGATTTGCAAATTTAGTGCATTATTTAGCGATTTTAGTCTAGTAAAGCGACAAATATTGTTCTACTCTTTTTGTAGAGAACTTTTATAATACTATGTCAATTCAGTATTTTATAGATGTTAAATTCTTTTTTTTCTTTTTGGGTGTATATCACCCAACAAGTGGCGTTGCCATGCTATGTTTTACAGGACTTTCGTGATAGCTATAGCTCGGCATTAGGGAATGGAATTTCATCGAACTTCATATTCTGTTAGACCTGGACAAAATTTTCTGCTTATTAGGTTTCGGTGTCTACAGCTCAATGTTACGGTTGGTTTCAACCAATTTTTTTTTTTTTAATCTACATTAACTACCTTAAATCACTCTCTCAACATTTATTTAAAAGTTTTCTTCTTGTTTCTGTTTTAAATATATATATAAATAAATGTAATTGTAATATTAATAATAAAAGCAGTTTTTTTTTTCTTCTTCCCTCTTCTTTCCATTTCTTTTAAGCAAAGCAATTTCAACTTTCATAGTCTAACGTAGCTTCCTGTTTTTCAAATACGAAAAGCAGACAGCAAGGGAGGGATGTTTTGTCAGTTAAAGACCGCACAGGTGGAAAATTTGGAGTCATCTAGTCTGACTTTGATATAAGAATGACCGACCGCCCTGTATAAGAATTACGTTATCTTATGAGTGTACTATACACGCAATTAGGCTTTGTAGGTTTACGACAGGCTTCAATTGGCTCTGCTATCAGGCGGATAGCTGGCGCCCAGGTAAACAGAGGCTCACAGGACCCCCTTCAGCACACGCCATGGGGGTGAAGCATGGCTGCCTTCCCCCATGAAGCGGCCGGCAGAGTGGAGCGACAAGCTGGAGTCTTCAGGAAGAGTCCATTTTTCCTTTTGTTTCCACTCCCGTACCCCTGGCAGAGTGGATCGGTCCCGTTTTCAAACGGCGCGGGAGAGTGAATGTTTACGACGATAGTTGTTGCTTGGCTGTGATACCTGTCGTTTGGCTCGTAAAAATTACGAATTATTACTTTACGCGTAAACTGACTGGTTGTTTGGATCGTGAGCTGGTTGGAGGATGAAACACTGGGAATAGCATGCGAACTCCCGTGTTTTATGACGGCAGTCGGTTCTCGTGTTTAAATAATTATTGATTCGTGACCGGTAGAATGCAACTGAATGAAAAAATAAATTCTTGTAAAAAGAAAGGAGTCCGGCGAGGAAAGGTTGAAATGAAGTGATAGTATCAGAGATACGTGAAAAGCATGAAAGAGGACTTAAGTGAAGTTCTGATACGGTGACGCCGAGTATGCCCCTGCGAATATTTGAGCGTGTGGTCAGTCTGTCATTCCAAAATTAACATGATTGTTATTTTAGAATAAAGATACATCTCAGTCAACCCAGTAGTAGAAAACTCAGTGATCCTATAGTTAATGTTGGTAGTGTGAAATCTGACTGTAAAGGTCTCTATCGTGGGACAATTTCCCCCTCCTGACAAGATGATGAACCTAGTAGTTGATGGCAAGTGATGCAGAGTGATGAGAGGTACGAAGTGGCAATTTTTTCCCCAGCCTGAGTACTCCAGCTTAAGTGTATTCAACAGATTTTGAAAAAGGACGAAATGCTCCTAAGTGCCCACTGACTAAAATTGTAGAACTCTCCACTTATTGTAAGTACTCCTTGCATAGTTTTTTTTTTTTTTTAATTTGTACATCTTTCTGAAAAAAAAAAATATGTTTGCTATACCAGAGTTTAAAAGTGAAATGAATATCTTTAGATAATTTCAATAAGAATTTATATTAAGAATAGAAATAGTCTGTAGGTTAATATATGATGTTTGTATAATTGAACGACCATTAAATGGTAATGTGATGATAATTTTAAAAATATGATGTGTAATTTAAAAGTAACCAGTGAGTGGTTTCAACTTAAAAGATCAGCTGTTATATTGTCTTATTAAGATTATTTTTGATAACTTAGTTGCTTCATAATTTAAATGTTCAAATAAATTGAGTTTTTTTGTTTATTATCAAGAATGGTATGTTTTTCTTTGTACAAATCTCTAAATAATTAATATTTTATATTCACAGTAAACCTATAAGAAAGGCTTAACCTTTCTGTGAGTAATAATAAAAAAAAAAAAAAAAAAAAAAAAAAAAAAGAGAATCCAACTTTATTAAATTAGGACTTTAAAATTTCTTAAGTTTAAATTCATAACTGACTGTTTTAATGAACATTAATTGAGGTTCACTCAATGTTATACAATCGTATTTTTGATCTTGATTTAAGGATGGATAGATTAATAAGTGAAACAGTAATATTAAATTTAAGTTCATAAATGTTAAATTAAGCTTTAACGCTCCTCTTTCAGAAACATTGTTTTTCTAAAATATACACCAAAAATGTTTTATTTTAAAAGGTTAAAAAAAAAAAAAAAAAAAAAAAAAAAAAAAGTTTCCAGTTATTTTATACCACTATACGATTCTTGGCTAACCGATCGGATCTTGTTCAGAATCTCCATGGTTGTTCTAAAATTTTAGTACATCATCATATCCCTATTCTATTAACGGATTTAACTCCTTCTCCTTTTGGTCCTCATATTGGAGGAATTTCAGGTTGTCTGCATTTTTCCAAATTATATGATGATTACACTTTTGTTAATTTAATGTATATGGAGATTTGAGCTTGATCGGGTTGGAGTGGAGTTGGGTGTTCTTTATGCAATCCAGTATGCTACTTGATTTAGAAATCTGTTGCCCCTTACTACATTTAATATTGTCTTAAAATGATGAGTTCAAAATTATCATTGTTGTATTGACCTATTCGGATTCTTAAGTTTTGTTATTTTGATTAGTTTAATATAATTTGCTCCCTTTTTCATGGCAACAGATTTCAGTAGAGCTAATCAGGGTATACTTATTTTTTTTAAAATATTTTATTGTTAAGTGAAGATTGAGTAACAAATGAGCCTTTTAAGTTTAAGTAAATTATTTTAGAAAGAACCCCAAACTTTGCTTAAAAGAAATGGAAAGAAGAGGGAAGAAGAAGAAAAAAAAAACTGCTTTTATTATTAATATTACAATTACATTTATTTATATATATATTTAAAACAGAAACAAGAAGAAAACTTTTAAATAAATGTTGAGAGAGTGATTTAAGGTAGTTAATGTAGATTAAAAAAAAAAAAAAATTGGTTGAAACCAACCGTAACATCAACAAGTGGCGCTACAGGGCTGTGTTTTTTACGATCTCCGTGGTAGCTATATGGAATGGAATTTCACCAAACTTTGTATTTAGTTAAACCTTGAGATAAGTTGGTGTTGATTAGGTTTGAGTGTGTATAGCTCGACAGGTGGCGTTGCTATGCGGTCTTTTTCGTGATTTCCGTGATAGCTAGATCTCGACATCTATGGGAAAAAATTTCACCAAAATTAATATGCTGGATATTTGTTAAAAATTGTGTTGATTTAATTTTGGTATTGTTAAGTTTAACAGGGGGCGCTGCTAGTCTGAGGTTTTCACGATTTCAGTGATAGATAAAACTTTTGAAAACTCCAAACTTTTTTTTACATTTTATACATATATTATTTAGATTGTCCACGTACAACATCAAAAAACATTTTTATATGAAAAATATCAATAAGATATTCAAATAATGTTTTGAAATTTATTATAAGCGATACTTTCGTATAGCGTCAGGAGTTAATAGCCGAAGAAATCGTCAAAGATTTCATTCCTTGCACGGCCTTTTTTATTCTGATAATTTTAGTGATTTAAAGGCATAGTTCGATTACATTTCTGTTAAATTTGTGTTTTATTTATGTTACCTTATTATTTTATTTATTTATTGATGAAGTTTTAATTTCTTTGTGGAATATTAGCCGAAAACAAATTCTGAACTATTTATATTGTTTTAAGTGCAAACGGGTTAATCTTTTGTAATCGGGCGGCACGCGATAAAAAAAGATTTTTTTTTTAAATCATGCTTCAAAATTATTTTTAAAACCATAAAAATTCAGTAAATTGAGTTACAGTTTTTAAACAAATTTCATTTGAAAGACAAACTTTTCACCTTTTCGACGGTGTAAAAATTAAAATTGTGCGATGTTTAGAAGTTAAAAAAATTTCAATAAAAGGGAAATTTGCCACCGTCAATATTACGTCAGCTTTACTCACGCTCACATGTTTTTGCTGTCTAATATAGATACAATGAATCATTTAACGAACATCTAACCTACTATAGAAATATTGGATTGTGTTTTAATTTTATATAATTTTTTTTTCTGTACATTCCTCCTTTCTTGTCCGAAACGTAATTTCTATCTCAAACATATCAAGTCATGTATATATCAGTTATAATCTCTAAATTTTTCAAGTCAATATGAATAAATTTTAAATACTAATTTTTAATGGAAATGTTAAACAAATATCTCGCCCAATCTGCTAAAGTGCATCCCAAAAGTTTATAGACAACCATTTTTTTTGGATTTAAGAGCTAACTAAATGAGTAAGAAAGACGAAATAAACTATGCAAATATATAATGATAAAATAAAAATAATAAAATACTCAAACAACTTTTAACAGTCATATATTTAATATAAAAAAATAAAAACAAAAAAATGCTGTCCCAAAAATACACACACAACCGGTGTTAAAAGCTCATTTAAGTACTGTTTGCCAAAATTTGTATATTCCAATGTCAAGTACTTGTGACGCAATAGTTCCTGAGATAAAAGCAAATCTGCCTTTCCTGTTTCCGATTGATTGCAAAGATGCCTCGCAATGTGCAGTTTTCCCAAAAGGAAATTTTTGTAAATCTATGGTTTAAAGCCTCGTAGATGGAAAGTTGTGGACATTGCAAGAAAAATTGGTATTTACCGAATTATGTCGAAAGGTGACACTTTTATAACAAAATCCCGTTCTGGACGACCAAAAAAAAAAAACAACTAACCGTCAGGATTTTGAGATTAGTTTCAATCCAGAACCCTGTCTTTCCGGTCAGTTTCTAAAGAGGTAAGCGTTCCAGTATCAAAATCCCCGGTCCATCGACGGCTGCAGGCAAGTATATTTCTTCATTATCGCAAAATAAGTCGCTCGCCAATGTTTACAAAACGGCATAAAGACGCTCGTGTTCAGTGGGCCCAAAATCAAATGAATTGGACAGATGAATAGTTGAGTGTTTTTTTCAGTGATGAAAAGAATGTTAATTTAGATGACGCCGATGGTTGGGCATATTACTGGCACGATATTCGCAAGGAACCACGAACTTTTTCAGCAGACAACAAGGAGGGGGTTCACTCATGGTGTGGGGAGCATTTTCTTATTATGGAACAACCGATATTGCTTTTTTAAAAAGTCGTCAATGTTCCAAAGATTACCAGAAAACGGTTGAAGTACAGTTACTTCTATTTAGAAAGTTGCTAGGTGGAGACAAATGGATATATCAGTAAGAGAATTGTTCCATTCACGTGTTCAACTCTTCAATACAATGGTTTAGACAAAACTAAGTAACTGTTATGGACTGGGCATCCATATGTCCTGGCCTGAATCCAATAGAAAACATCGGTGGAATATTAGGTATGCTAATGGGCGTCGATTTGCAATGTTTCACTCTAAAGCTGCAAATTGAACGATGTTGGTTTTCTTTAAAGCCAGACTTTCTTCAAACTCTTGTTTTGAGTATGTCTAATTGAGTTTTTGAAGTGTTTAGAAAAAACGGCCTAAAATTTTGAACGTTAAAGGAAAAAAAATGAGTTGTCTATAAAATTTTGGGACAGTAAAATTTAAGTTTTAATTTTTCTCACAAAGTCTGCGATTACGTAACATTATTTTTGTATAATATAATTACTGTCTTGATATTATTTATTATTATATATATTTTTTAATTGTTACTCCTATTTTTAAATTGTAAAGTAGGAAAATCCCGTTGTCTATAAATTTTTGGAACGAACTGTATGTTATGAATTTCCCAAATGACACAAGGAATGAATGAAATTCATATTTCGCTTCTAAAATTGTTTTAAAATGAATTATCAGAAAAAGTAATGTTGATATTTTTAAAATCTTACAGTTTTTACAAAATAATAAATAACAAAACGATTCTGATATCCTCTTTAATAAAAAGCTATGCGTTGCTGACGACTGGGATTTTCGATAATCGTTGCCACAGATTAAACTCGGAAAATGAAACATTTGAAGTTGCTGAAAAAATTAATAGCTCGAAAAGTATTTGTCAGAAAATTGTTAGACAAACTGCGTTAGAAAGGTAAAAAAAATTGTGTTTTTCTTGATGTAAATTTCAAATCTAATGAATATGCCGTTTTTCAAATATTGAATTTCAAATATTACCAAATTTCACAATAGAATACAACAGCGAAAAAGTCACGCGTAAAAAGATAATGATAACAGCCATGTGTCCTGATGTGTATAGCTATAGCACGAGTCACAAATTATAGTAGCCTTACTATTCTGTTAAAATATAGAAAAGTGAATTATGATGCCACGAGTGCGTGATTTTTGTTTAATTTTAATATAATAATATTAGAAACAAGGTTTTGGAAAAAAAATTCGAATGGGATTAAAAAATTGGCCAAAACTGTATATTATTTTGAGTTTAAAAGAGGAGGTGCCGGAGCGCTTTATATTATTTAGGTTTCCTCCGGAACTTTTGGTCAGAATTGAAAGTTTAATATATCAAAACGTCCGAAATTAAATGGACATTAAATCGGTAATAATTATAACGACTGTTCTTCAGTTTGTTTGTATAGATTTTCATTTAAAAATATAAAATCATTCAACATCAATTTTAGGTATTTTTAAGGTTATTGTCACGGGCCCGGGCAACGCCGGGCATGTCAGCTAGTAACGTTTATAAAGATTAAAAAATTATTACTAAGAGTTATTAAATAGTTTTTGTGATAATTAAACACCTTACCGCAATAAAAAGTTTTAAAAAAAAGTTAAGCTTTCAAGAAGAAAGTATTGGAATCGAGAAAATTTCCTACTTTCGTCTTTTGATGGATTTACACGTTTTGGACTGTCCTGAACACAATTAGATTATCTTTCGAAAATGTCTATCTGTTTGTTTATTTCTCTGTGCGACACATTTTTTGTGGCCACTCTATCTCAAGAACTAATGCATGGAATTGAATAAAACTTTACATTCTGTTAGACCTTGAAATGAGCTGATGCTGATTCGGTTTGGATGTATGTCGCCCTACAGCTGGCGTTGATATGCTGCATCTTTCCCGATTTCCGTGATAGCTGTATCTCAAGAACCAATGCACGGAATTTCGTAAAATTTTATATATTCTGTTAGACCTTAACATGAATAGATGATGGTGCATGCCACCCAAATGGTGAAACTGCTATGCTGTGTTTGCACGATTTCCGTCATAGCTATATCTCGACATCTGTGGGATGGAATTTCTTCAAACTCCATGTTCAGTTAGACTTTGATATAAGTTTGGTACCGAAGATGGCGCTGCTGTACTGTTTCTTTTTTTTAGAGAACCTACAACTTAGTAAGAGAAGCGTCATGAGCTCAAGTACTTCTGCTCTGTGGGTGGAAAACGGCGGATAAACGAGAAAAATCATCCACTCTATAGCAAACCTGATCTCCCACGCTTGGCGCGTACGCACCTTTTCGCTACTTTTATTATTATTATCATTATTATTTTAATGCCCGTTCTTTAGAAAGGAAACGGGGTAATCAGATCATTTTTTCTTCTTTTTTAAGAAGAATCAATATATTGTAAACAGTGGATTAATTTCTGTATTTGTCCCTATTGTGTCAAAAATTGCACTACTATTTTTTAGCGAAAAAGGAGGATCTCTAGTGTTTTTAACGATTTCCGTGATAGCTGTATCTCTGATTCTATGGAGTGGAATTTCACAAAATTAAATATGTAATGCATTTATTAAAATTTGTGTTGTTCAATTTTGACTTTGTCCATTTAACTGGTAACGCCGCTATGCTATATTTTTGCGGTAAACTTCATAACTGTATCTCAGTTTCTATTGAGTTCAAATGCACAGAACTTTATACTTGAAGTTATTAATTAAATATATATATATATATGTTGATCTAATTTTGTATTTGAATATCCAACAGAGGGCGCTGTTGAATTGTGCCCTTTTTTATTCACTGATCATCTCAGAATTAAATTCAAAGAGTTTCATCCTACTTTGCAATTGTTGGTGTGTAATACTGCTGTCTAAATTAATATCTTAGCATAATATAGAAGAAGGTTTTGGGATGACCACAGCATTCTAGTTGGTCATGTTTTTGCTTAGATCCAAAAGCCAAAATTCTATGACAAAAACTTCTCTCCGCAGAGAGGAATAAACTGTTAAAGGCGAGGCGTATTTTTCTACTGACTATTCGAAAAGTTAACAGCTCTACCATCTATTGCTTAAATTCATAAACCTTTTTGAGTTTCTTTTGTGGTTTATCTGTAATACAGTAATAAAGTAAAATATGCACAGTTCGCTCGGGATTATTTTTCAATACAATCACACATGAGGTTGCCACGCATAAGGAGGTTATTATAGGCCTGGTTTTAAGAATACTTTGGTCAATCGTAATTGATTTTTTTCCATTTCTGACATTCGATTTAAGAACGTTTTGAGTATATATAGTAGAATCTCATTACAACGAATTTTTCAGTTTAACGAATATATATATATATATATATATATTGGATTGTTAAAAAACGTACTATGCTTCCAATTATAAAATATTCACTTAACAAATTTCATATTAACGAATTTTTGGAATTAACGAATTTATTGTAAGCGTAAAAAGAATAGTTATTTCAGTTTTACCAATGTTGAGTTGACAAGAAAAAAAGTATATTGAAAAAGTAGAATTTGGAAGAAAACTTTCGTTGGAAACTCAATGTAGGGGATGCAGACGACAGCGAAAATGAAGCTAGTGATTATTGTCCATGAAGTACGGAAGATTGTGTTGTACGATTCAAAATATCAGCCAACATAGAATTTCAAACAGCTATATCTCAGTAAATTTTTATGATAAAGCCAAACCAAAAAAATGCTCCGGAATCCTTGTATCATGATCTAACACTTAACGGAAACAACTTTTTCAATTTATAAATTTTTAAACAACCTTTTCAATTAAAAATTTTTTATATATCTTTTTGAATATTTAAAAAAAAATAATTAAAGATGAACATTGAAACACTTGAAAAGTAATTAACCCAGCAAAATAATATTCTGAGAGCATTTTACACTATTTGTTTTTAAAAATGCATTGTCAACTTCAGTGCAGAAAAAAAAACTAATACGGCAGATGTCAGTGGGGTTTTTTAATCCATGAGAAATTATCTAATGTAAATTATTATTTTCTTTATAAAAGTTACGATTAAAATCTTGAAACTTAGTGAACTTAATAATCATCTTATTTCTAACTAGTAAGTTCACATTTAAATTATATTGTATATTTATTATTTACTGATATGTTTGGATATTAACCGAAATTTAATATAAGTGTAGTAATAATATATATTTTTATTCAAGTACATAAAAATTTCCTTTTTTTTTAAATTTTTCGCCATATTGGAATTTTATATTAACGAATTTTTCAGTATAACGAATTTAATCGGCGGTCTCTAGAAATTCGTTGTAACGATATTTTACGTTACAAGATCTTTTCGTTAAAAATTTTCTATAAAATCTCACATGAGGCTGCTATGCATAAAAAAGTTAATATATACCCGGTTTTAGGAACATTTTTTGGTCAATTGTCATTGAATTTTTTACCATTTCTGATTCTCGATTTTAGAATGTTTTGAATGTATTTTTCCAAATGCATCTTTTTTCTCTTTCCCCGTTCAAACTTTTCCTCATTTTAAAAACATCACTGAAAGTACTCTCTTTCCTTCATTTTGAGATTCTTTTTCTCACCAAAATAACAACCATTCAGAAAATAATAACGTCGAACCAATATATTTCCTTTTAACTTCAGAGCCCTCAAAGAATCTGTATGCTCCATCTCTTGTGCTTCTTTCAACATCGAAGGCATCTCACGGTTAAGTCTCTAAGTTAACTCATCGAAAAATCTGTTTCTTAAAGGAAAATATTTGTGTATAATAATTTTGAATATATATATATAATAACTTTATTTCATACGTATTATGTAAAATATGATATCTATCTTTTGAAAATAATGCTTTTTCATGGGAAAGTATATATAAAATAAAAGTGAAAAAAAAATCTATTATCATAAATTTGTAAGTTTGACGTAAAAACTGGCATCGTTCAATTTTTTTATTGAGATGAGTGACACATTGAAATGGAACTGTATACATTCCCCGCAACAATACAGTAGTGGTTCAAATCGAGTTTTATTTATCATAAATGTCAACATTTTTTTTTTTTGGTCATTTAAAGTTACAAGCAATTCTAGTGCTTACCGTTAATGTTAAAAAAAACTAACATTGGAAAGACTGTAAAACAACATTTTAAAATTGTATTTTAATCATAAAAACCGTAAACTGCAAAACTTTGTTGATATTATCATTAAAAAATAATAAAATAAGTGCGACAGCGCCGTTCCGAATCAATTATATAAAATTGATCCTTCATCAAGTGTAAAGCCAGCACGTGGTTAGAAGGCTAATACATTTTATGAAGGTTCAATTTCATGTGATGCGAAGCGCTTTGTCATGTTTATTTTATTATTTTTTAATGCAAATCTCATCATTTTTTTCTGTTTTATTTATCTGTCGCCAGTTCTCGGTGCATTTTTCCTACATAAAGTAGTATTTAACTCTTTAAAATGCAACATAAAAGTAAAAATATGTTTAAAAAAACGCTTTTATAAGCATTCAATTTTTTAAATCACACTTAATTTCATGACTGCAATTCCAAAACTTTTCCGTTACAAGATATACATTTGGCGTAGTCCCCGATTATCCAAAATTCCCCACTTTTATTTAGGCTAAAAGTACTGAATTTATTTTTTTTAAATCAGTTTCGTTCAGTTTTTTTTCTTTTTATGATATGGCAACAGGAAAGATAAAAAGCATTGTTTAAACTATCTATTGAGAATTTGTAAATTGTTTTCCCAACATATAATCATACACTGTTAAAAAGTTGCATTCCATTAAGAATTGTAAGTTGCAATTCTGGGGTGCTTTCAACAATTCTAAGTTGCTTTCAAAAGTTGCATTTCATTAATTGGCAAAGAAATTAAGTATAGCAACAGGAAAGATAAAAAGCACTGTTTAAACTATCTATTGAGAATTTGTAAATTGTTTTCCCAACATATAATCATACACTGTTAAAAAGTTGCTTTCCATTAAGAATTCTAAGTTGCAATTCTAAGGTGCTTCCAACAATTCTAAGTTGCTTCCAACAGTTGCATTTCATTAATTGGCAAAGAAATTAAATATGGCAACAGGAAAGATAAAAAGCATTGTTTAAACTACTATTGAGAATTTGTAAATTGTTTTCCCAACATATAATCATACACTGTTAAAAAGTTGCAGCAAACTGTCTAATCATTTGACCGTTTTTATAGAAAATGGTTACATAACCGTAATTTAACACTGTTCTGACCATAAAAAGGGCCATAATATGGTCAAAATAGAGCTACATTACGGCTACGTAACCGTTTTCTATAAAAACGGTCGAAAGACTGGACAGTTTGTTCCAAATTTTTAACAGTGTAGCTCATAAGTTTGGCGCTGCTCAAGTAGTGGTATGTGGGTGATAAACAAGTGTAATTTAAATTAAAATCATTAAAATTACAGACATTACATTACAATTACATAAAACATTAAAAACATATTAAAATTGGACGTTTCGGATTTACATAAAATCCCTCATCAACAAACATTTTTCTTAAAGTAAGTCTCAGTCCAATTTTAATATGTTTTTAATGTTTTATGTAATTGTAATGTAATGTCTGTAATTTTAATGATTTTAATAGAAATATAAATATGTTCAGACGTAATATTTTTGTTTACTTCAAGTGTAATTTAATTAATATTAATCTATAAACTGATATAATTTCTGAAAATATAAAAATATTCGTTGTTATCTAGAACACATAATTGTACACAATTTCTAAAATTCTTTAACGTCAGGAAGAGGGTGAAAAATGAATTACAAAATTCCATCTTTATATTGATGAACCAAGTTACAAAAATGTGTTTTAAAAAAAAAAAAAAAAAAAAAAAAAAAAAAAAAAAAAAAAAAGAATTTTTTTTTTTAAATTTTTTTCAAATCTCTCTCTCTCTGTTTACATAGTATAAACATAGTATAATTGAAAAAATATATATATTGTTTTCCTCTTTTCGCTTGATATTTTCTTTATTCCAAAAATTATCTTTAATAGTGCTGAGAAAGGGATTCTCTTTTGAGAGTTTTCTTGTATAGAAATAAGAACCGTTCAGCAAATAATGCAACAAGTAAAAATATTCCCTTTTAACTTTCCACTCATCAAAGAATGTGTATAGCTTAAAGGGTATTTATATGCGTCAGTTTCGTTTCTTTCCTCCTTGAAAAATACTCTGCACTATTTTGTGCTTGTTAAAGGAAAATATGTAAGTGTAATATTTTCGTCCCTAATATTATCTAATTTTTGAAAAAAAAAATATTTTTTTCTATACGAGGAAATACGGAAAAAAAAAAAAGTCAAAACGATAAAGGTTGAAATTTGCATCGTAAGCAAGTCAAGAACAGCTCATTTAATTGTTAAATCATCTACAAGAAACAGATTTTAAATAAAAAGATTAGTCAGAAACGTAAAATAAGTCTAAATTAAAATTTTATTTAAAAAATTTAATACAGGGTAAGTATGCCTAGTATCGCACCCATTTTGAAATTTTGATCTAATTCGGCTTGACTGCACAAGAAATTGAAACTGATTGACGGTAAGGAATCATAAAACATTCTAATAAAACACTAGATAGAACCCGTCAAAATTTGACGGCAAACAACTTGATAGTACCATAAAAATAAAATTCATAGCTGCTTTAAAATGTTTTAAACTTTTGCAGAATAATTCAAATAAATAAAAAACCTACCTTAAATTAAAGCTAGATTGGAGAACAGCAATTGGCTAAGTTTCACTGGCACATGCACTCACAGAATTTATTTAATCTGACACATTTAGCGCTGTTGTGCCAGTAAATGGAAAACCATGGCACAACAGTGATAAATCATACACAGTTGTCATTATATGATGTCAGTTAATTCAAAATGCATTTATATACACTACACTTTTCCATCTACTGATCCAATAACCATTTTGTCATTATAGTGCATCTAAATACAGTTTGTGATGTAGTAAAAAATTAGCATTCGTCACTCAACGAGTAATACTGAAAATTTGGCGATTGACTTTATTGCTAAACTTAATAGTCACACTTACCAATTGCAACGATTGAATGGAAAATGAGATTTTTTTCTGCTGTCGCTTCACAAATTTCATAGTGGGGGGCATAATATGATTAAGCGGTCACAGACCTTTCCATCGATATATCACATGAATTTAGAAAATCACAAAATTTAGAAAAGTATCCCCCTTGGGGGCAAAATGGCGGGGTGGACCCCGGAGATGCATAACATGAATAAGCGGTCAAAGACCCTTCCAATGATATGTAACATGAGGGGTGTGTGCAAAATTTAGAAAAGTACCCCCTTGGGGGGTCAAAGTGGGAGGGGTGGACACGGGAGATTCATAATATGATTAAGTGGTCACAGACCTTTCCAATGATATATAACATGAGGGTTGTGTGTAAAATTTAGAAAGTACCCCTTGGAGGGGAGGGATGGACCCCAGAGATGCATAACATGAATAAGCGGTCAAACACTTTTCCAGTGATATATCACATGAGGGGTGTGTACAAAATTTAGAAAAGTGTCCCACTTGGGCGGGGGGGGGAGTGGGGGGATGGACCCCAGAGATGCATAACATGAAAAAGCGGTCACAGGCCTTTGAACTTGCAACTTTTTTTCTCGAAGGCATTTGACCATATTATTTTTTTTTTTTTACCCGAGACAATTTGACGATATTCTTAATTTTTTTTTGCGTAATTCGTCAAACGTTCATGGAAAAAATCATGAAATTCGCTAATCAACAGTCGATAAATTATAAAATTCAACAATCGATAGCAGTAAAATTGGCCAATCGATAACGGAAAAATCACGAAATTCATCAAATGGTCTCCCGTAAAAAAATTGTACTGCACGCTGATGTGATGATCAAAAGGGTTTTGAAGAGTAGGATAAAATTAGCACTCGCCAATCGGCGAGTAATAATGAAAATTTGGCGATGGACTTTATTGCCACCACTGGTCAAACATAATAGTCACACTCGCCAGTTGCGATGATTGAATGGAAAAAGATTTTTTTCCCCGATGTCGCTCAACAAATTTCGAAACCATTTGGCGAATTTCACGATTTTTTCCCCGAAATTGACGGATTGTGATTTTTTTTCTCGAAGACATTCGACGATATTCGAAATTTTTTCCCGAAACCAGTTGATGAATTTTGCGATTTTGCCACTGTCGATTAATGAATTTTGCGATTTTTCCGCTATCGATTGACGAATTTCGCGATTTGTCGACTATCGATTAACGAATTTCAGGATTTTTTCCCATGAACGAACAAATTGCGCACTTTCTGTCCGCTAATGTTTGACAAATTTCGCACTTTATTTCTGCTGCCGTTCGACGATTTTTGCAATTCTGTTCCGCGATTTTTAGACAAATTTCACTATTTTTCTCCCGAGATCATTTGACGAATTTTGCGATTTCCCCCCCCCCCCCGGACCTATTTAGCAAATTTCTCGATTTTTTTCACGACAGTTAGACAAAATTAATTTTTTTCCTGCAATGCCTGATTTCTTTCCCGAGACCATTTGACAAATGTCTCGATTTCTTTCCCGACACCATTTGACGAATTTCGCAAATTTTTTATCAAGTATTTGTAAATTTGTTATTGGCCAGTGCTGAAAAACACTGGCGAGTAAAAAAAATCCATGTACTGGCCAGTGGCCAGTGAGTAAAAAAGTTAATTTTCACCTATATTTTGAAAGTATTTATTTTATTTGTTGTATTGTCTATAAATACCTAGGTGTTGATGATCTTTCCCAAATATAAACATTTAACTGCATTATCTATCATCATACTACCAATAGAAGATAATACTGCACTCACTTCCAAGTACACCCATGAGGTCGAGTGCTTGTACGCACTAACCCTTATACAGTAGACTCCCTTAAATTCTCAAAGCTTAAAACCAGAGGTTGTGGGGATTTTAGAATTTTGTGGATTTCTGGCCACTATTTTGTTTGCATTTTTAAACAGTTATTTGAATTTAATAATGCACTTGAAATTATAATGAATGCTTACAATAAAGTAAAATTATAAAAATTAAGAAAATTATTATTATTTTTTTATATTAAAAGGAAAAGATCAAGTATATAATTAATGCATAACTAAATATGCATAATGATGCGATAATTTTTTCTTGAATTATTCAATGACACTCTCTTTATAAATATACACCAATAATCCACATAAAAATTTTAAAATAAAGTTTTATTTCATGTTTTAGCCATGCTTAATAACCATAAAGCTTGATTAATACATAAATGTATTTGGTCAAAAGAAGTGATCGCCACTGATATCAGTGCCATCTTGAAAATTTTCAGAAATAAATTTATGCTTTCTTCATGAGAAAACATGAGTTCAATCATATTAACCAGAATTTAATGTTAAAATGTGTACAAAATTATATTAAAAAAACTTAAATTTTTCACCTACAACTTAACTGTAAGTTTCATTGTTTACATCAGAAACGATGTGCGGATTTGAGGAAGATGCAGATTTTAGGGTTACGGATTTGAGGGAGTCTACTGTATATAACCTTCCAGCAGGCATGCTATTGAAAAGTTTTCAACAAAGTGCGACCAAGGTGAATCACTGGTCAATGGTCCTGAAATTTTGAAGTGGTCAGGGGGAAAAAAACTTTTCTCTGGAAAACTTAGAAATTTTGAAAAAAATACGACTTTTTTTACAAATAAAAGATTTTCTTCAATTATTTCTCTTAGAAAACAAACAATTATTAGGCTTATGCTAAAATAATTTTGGGTACTTGTCGATTATCCCATCGACGACTTTTCATAAAAAAATACCTATCGCCAAATTACACGTGTTTATGCCGTCAATAGATTTTTAATTTGACATTTATCTGTATATTTAATGATTTAACAATTTATTAGTTATTTCATTAGTAAAAGTAACAATTAAGTCTAAAGTGCGTCACCAAGATATTAAAAGAGAAAAAGCTTTGATAAAATGTTGCGATGCATACTTAACATCAGTTCCCTAAAATTAACAAATATTCACGTTTCTAGTTTTTGTTAGGAAAAATGTAAGCATGGCTACTGAATGAGAAAAAATATAAAAAAATAAAATGCTGACAAAGGCGGTTTCCCCCATGGCCATGGATAACAGTGAATAATAAATCTGAATGCAATTATATTTCTTAAAATTAGCATTTGCCTTAATCTTATGTTAAAAATTTCTGAATAAATTTGGAAAATATTACTGAAATAAAACAGTGGTATTCAAAATCCATTATCCTTTTTATGTATGCCCATGAGGCATATTTCCTAAATCAGCCAAAAAAGATCACCCCCCCCCTTCTCCAAAAAAAATTGCATACACAGACATTTCAGTGTCCATTTCAATGTTATGAAAAAACATTTGAATTTTACAATATAGTACAACAAAAATTACCTGTACAGATTTGTTGGGAACTTTTAAAATTTTCATCACAAACTTTTCACAAAAATATTAAAAATTCTTGTTGCCGCATCTAACTCTAAATGACTACCGTACGTACGATCTTTTGACATTATATTTACATAATCGTTTACATTGGTAATCGGAACACCGTAAGAATCAACCCTGATAATAAACGGACTATAAGAGTTCCCATTTCTTATTACGTTTTCTACAATATTTTGATGTACGAATGAATAATTATTTTCTGTACTGTATAAGAAAAATGAGAAAGCTCTGAAAAGGCAATTTCCGTCAGCACCGATATCGCGAACGTTAAATGACTATAAACTCATTTATCTATATATTTAAAATAACAGTAAAATGGAAACCTGAGTATTTATACAAATAAATAAAATAATAAATAAAATAAATACCTTCAAAACCGTCCACAGTTTTATTAATTACCTACCAAAATCCTCCAAGAGCGTACAAAAAGTAACTCGAATCTGAATGAACGTTCCCAATACGCTTCTAGACAGGAAAAAGCCCTCACCTCATTGGCTGAAACATCCCGGAATCCGAATCTGTTTCTGCACAGTAACAGTCCCTCAGCTGATTGGCTGAATGCTGACGCATGCGTGTAGAACCCAATTTCACATGAGTTGACAGAAAATAGCTTCAGCTAATTGGCTAAATGCTGACGCATGCGTATAGGACCCATTTTTACACGAGTTGACTGAAAAACACTTTAGCTTTAAATATATAGATTTTTCTTTTTTAATAGTTTCTAATATATATATATATATATATATATATATATATATATATATATATATATTGCAAATAAATATGCAAAACACCTTAGTACCAACTTTCAAAAAGTGTTCCTAATATCGCACTCCCCGTGCAATAGTAGGAACACAATAAAATTCACTCTTTTCAAAAAATTTTGTAAGAAATATGAGTTGTAACGTTACTAATGAAGAGCCCTTTTGCCCAGACAAAGAAATTAATTGGCTACAGGAATATATATTTAATTAATTATAAGCAAACAGGTTGTATAAAAAGTGATTTTTTGACTTGATTATTTAAAATAAAATAAAAGAAATAGGCACCGAATAAATTGCTTAAAGTAATAATCTAAAATCCACCTATCCTTCTAAACAAAATTCACAAATTTGGAATAGTTAGTGGGTGCGATGCTAATAACATACAAACAAAAATATAAATGGCCACCATTTGACAACTTCAAGGAAATAATAAGTCAATCAAAACATAAAAAATCAAAATTTGGATCAATAACAAAATTTCTATAATAATTCAAAACTCTTATTACTTACCTTTGAATATTTAAAATTTTCTGAAGATAACGTTAAAAAAATATTTTTTAATTAAAAAAAAATAATAAAATTTTCACTACTTGGAACAATACTTGGTACTATTCTCTATAGTAGGGGCACACTTCCCCTAGTATAATTCTAAAATATCTGAAAAGAAACAAAACGGCAAATCACGTGCACAGAAATCAGCAAAATATCAAATAGGGTTGTAATTCACTTACTTTAGTGAAAAATACAGTGTCTCATTCAAAGCTGAAACTGGATTTTTTGTTCAGAACTTCGACGATTGAAGCGGACCTCGAGTTAGTTTCATGCGATCGTAAGTTGGGTTCATAATTAAGTATATATAAATATATATGCTAGGGCTGGATTATTTATCTATATCTGTCAAAAATTGATATTTTTTAAATATCGCAATAATGATATCTAAGCTGTGACTCCACCGATATATCTCAATAACATTAATATCGTGATTAGCGCACGGCGATTTCGATTGCCGGAAAACAGCACCGAATATCCTGCACCAGTATCTTCTTCAATGCCTTTTTTCGTTCGATCCACGTGCTTCATCCAAAACTGCAAATCTACCTCCGCTGAATATCTCTCTTTTGTTAAGATCTTCAAGTAAAGAACATCTCGATATATCCCAAAACACTTTATTATTTTTATCTCAATCAATCATACTTATTGGTAAAGATACGAATTGAAATTTTTCCAACTGAGTGAAAATATGGTCAGGCCAGGAATCGAACTCAAGACTTTGGCTTAAATTGCCAACGCTCACTCAGTTGGAAAATTGTCAATTTATACCCCAATACATTCACTTACTATTGCTACGTTCGTTGTTATTGCTATTTCCGCAAACCGGAGATTCCACTATTCGTTAATGAATAATACTGTATCGTCCGCATTTCAGTTCCGCTGCTGCTATTGGTTTTGATATATTACAATATATCAAGAAATTGATATATCATGGCCAGCAGCATGAGTTTGAATATGTGCTGGTTAATGTCTATGGTATTGCCTACGCTGCGCTCATTCATGCTATCTTACTAGTTCTTTAGTGCCTTTGATTTCAGTACTGTGATTTCTCTAAAGAAAATATTCGTCTAAAGAAAGTGATTCTCGCAAAGGTAAGACTTTTATGTTAAATTTATGATGTTAAGTTATTTTAGCATTGAAATAATTAGAGAAATTAATAACAGTAATTAGTTTAATTATGTGTGTGTGCCTTTAAGATGCTTATTATTTTAATACGAATATTACGATAGACGGTTAATAAGAGAACTTTTGTAATTTCCTTGCCTTTCATATTAACCGAGCTCAGCTGCATATATTTCATTTAAAATATAACTTCTTTATTGTCAAAATCCTGCCTGATATCACTGAAAATGTTGATTTTTCTTTCCGTTGTTTCCTTTTTCTTTTTTTTTCTAAAGTAACAACCGTTCTGAAACTAATACGCTTACGAACAAATATTATTTTTCTTTATCCTTCATAACAATCAAAAAGTTGCATCGCCCAAGGGTATTTATACTCATCAGTTCTGTTTTTTTTTTTTTTTTCCAACATCCTCTAACTCTCTTATATTTCTTATATGTTATAGGAAAATATTTATGTATAATAGTTGTAGTTTCGTTGTGATCCCAGTTTCGAAAATAAAGTGTTTTATTTTTATGGGGAAAATATGAATAAAAATAATAAAAGTGTGAAAACGATTATGGTTTCAAAAGTTTGCATGAAAAACATGTCACCTAGCAAACAACAAACAATGAAACTCATTTTAAAATAGAAAATACTCTTTAAAAACTGAATTCATATTGAAACAGGAATAAAACTGCCAAAATATCTTCGGAGGCACTAATTTGAATTTTTTGAACTTCGTTAATAGTGTTGCAGTCTACGTTAAAATATTATTAGAAAACTTTGAAAAACACAAAATTTTTAATATTTCAATTATAAGAAAAAATTTCACAAGAAAAAGGATGAACAAAATGAAAAACAAATTCTGCTGTAAAACATGAGTTTTTAAAAATGAATAAATGTTAGATAATTATTATTATTTTTTTATTATTATTATTTTTTGATAGAATTAAGTTTATCTAAGGTGATTTAAATATGACATGATACCAGTCAACACGTCTCAAAATTTATTTTAAAGTACGATAAAAATCGGGTGAAAAAGCCTTAAAATTATGGGGAAATTTTATAGTAAATCCTAAAACTATAATTATTTAAAAAGATAATCTAGAAGGAGTAACATAATCTATCTATCAATAGGCGCCTTTCAAACATTCATGCAAGATTTCAAAGAACACATTCTGTCAAATTCACATTCTCTTTTTCACACGAAACTCGTCTCACTGCGCATGCTTCAACGTTTTTCAGAAGGTTTCTCTCCTGAGAAACGGAAACCTTTTTAGCCCTCACCTGTTTACCCTAGTGGATTGAAAAGGGTTAATTGAAAACGGATGGTGTAATATGGCCATTGCGTTGAAAACTTTTTTTTTTTTTTTTTTAAGAACTCATGTTTTCACTACTAAATATACATATTTTTTTGCAAAGTTTTAAAGAGAGCTTGGATACAGTTATATTTATAACCAATTGAAATTTCAAAGTGTTCGGAAGATGAGAACTTTTTTTTTTATTGCTATGTTAAAGGAGCCGACGCGAAAACAAACAAACAAACAAAAAAGTGAGAAGAAAACATTTCTTTTACAACTAGATAACAATATTTTTTAACGAAATTTTTACACGGACTGTAAAACCGTTTTATTTATAACCAATAAATATTTCAGAGTTGGGACAAAAAGAGCAGGATAATGAGCGCTTTTATCACTAAACATCAATACTTTTTCGCGAATTTTTCATTTAAAAATATAATTTCATACAAAATCAGGTTAAAGATATAAAATTATAAAAACTTGATGTTTTTAGCACTTTCCAACCTAGTTGAAAAGTGCTTATGACTTCGGTTTGTCTGGCCGGATGGCCGTCTGGCCGTCTGTCCGTGCTCTAACTCCCGTAAATATGCTCGGATTGCTCTGCAATTTTTATATGTTATTGTCGTTATCTATGGCACGTTCCCTATTTCAACTGAAGTGTGTAGCACTTATAGTTTTCTTACAGGGACACTCAAAAGAATTCCGTTACATTGCGGTCCATGGGGAAAAATCATTTGCGGTTTATTTTAAAAATGTTTCACTATTGTAAACGCATTGAAATTTATATAGATCACTAAGATGCATTAGAAGAAGCTTAATATGGAATAGTAGGTGTATAGCACTTAGAGTTACTTTACAGGGACAGTCAAAATAATTCCGTTACATTACGTCTGTGGAGAAAAATCGTCTGCGGCTTATTTAAATAATGTTCCACTATTTTAAGCGCATTGAAGTTTATATATATTACTAAGGTGCATTACAAGAGGCTTACTACAGAATAGTGTGTGTATAGCAGTCATCGTTCATTTACAGGGACACACAAAAGAATTCTCTACTGTCTGTTAACAATAATTCCTGGAAGTGCGTTTTAAGTTACTGAACGCGATTTTAATCTTAACTAGCTTTTTGTCTATTATGCGGTGTGTATAAATTATGTAGATCCTATACAGGGCAGCACTAAAGTTCGCGAACACATTTCCGTTTATTGACAGAAACTCCAGAAGGAGAATTTAAACTGTGCTACGCGTTTCCTAACTAAACTAAAATTTAGCATCCTATGTATATATACAAATCTATAGATCATATACAGGGCTACATAAAAGTATTCGGATATTTTTCCGAATATTGTATATATTGAAAATTCCTGAAATTACGTTTTTAAATATGTTATGCGTTTTCCAAATTGTTTACTTAGATGTCATCTTTCAGCTTATTGAACGGTAATGATTTGTAAAATTATTTTAGAAGCGTTGGAAAGTGCTACATAATCTATGCTTGACGCATGATTTTTCGTTCTTGTTTTTATTGATGATAATTTATTATCACGGGCCCGGGCAAAGCCGGGTGGGTCAGCTAGTAAATTTTTATTCTTAATTATATTTTGTGAATTGCAGAAAAAAATAACTTCTAAACAGAAAAAAATAACTTTTTAACTTTTGAATGTAACTTAGTATTAACTTAAAGAAAACTAGTCGTTAGGGGGCCACCATAATACTTACCCATCATGGATGTGCATAATATAAAATATGAAAATAAAACATGTGTAGACTATTTATAAAATGCATTGCAAATCGAATAAACTCGTGGCTTGATGACGTCATAAACTTTAAATGCTCTATAACTCCAAAATTGATAATCATATTAACTAACGGTTTGCTGCATCGGATGAAGCGTCTCATTTCCAATTAAAATATATCTTTGAATTGAAATTTGAATGAAATACAGTGTCATGAAAAATCGAAGAGTGTGGGAAATGTAATTACAAATATCTCGGCAACTCATTATCCGATCAATTTCATTTTTGATGCAAAACTTTTGTATTTTTATTATCTTTTATATTCTTTCCTTAAAATAAACAATTTCGAAAAATTTTATATACCTTTTATCAGAACGAATATTTCGAGAGTCCGAAAAAAATAGTTCCGGATAATCGAGGTTACTGAAATTCAATAAGCTTCTTCCCATTATTACATACTAAGTACAAACCAAATTTCAAGTCTCTATCTCAATTTGTTCGAAAGATAGAGCGTTTACAGACACACACACAGACAGACAGACGGACGGCAAAATGCTTTTTCTAAAAATATGTTTTTCGGAATCTCCAGTGTCTGAAACGTGTGAATCCGTCAAAAAAATTTTCGATTTTCAAAACGATTACAAGACTTACCCTATACTACGTATGATGGGTAAGTAAAAGGAGATTGTTTAATTCAGTATTATGTGTACAGAGAGTCCGAAAATTAAAATTCAATATTTCATTAACTTCCTAAATATAAAGAAGCCACGATTTTGCCTGTGCCGCAAGTAACGGCGATCAGTTTTCGGGGTTTTCCTTGTACATTTTCAATTTTACTTTACGCCTGATATAGAGGCCCCGACGAAAGTCGTTTTCAGAGGCCTGCTAAAACGCATACAGGCAGATAAAATGCAGAAAGTACTAAACGCGGAAAATCTTGATATTTATCAGGTTATTCAAATGCGTAGCAATAAAGATGGGAGAATTCTCCCGTTCTTCCTGCTACACCTCCCAAAACATGAAATCTCTGAAAGGATTTTTAACCTAAACTCCATTTTTAAAAATAAGAGTGACAGTCCAAGATTGTAGAGACCCGCGCAAATCTGTGCCATGCTTTAAATGTCAAAAATTTTTTCACTTTGCAAAGTACTGTAATATTCTATCCAGATGTGTTAGCTGAAGTGCTAACCATGATTCAAGAGAATGTCCTAAAAAGCCACTGAAAATGAGGAATCCCCCCCCCCCCTCACTCTGTTGCAATAGCAGTGCAGCGCACCCATCTAACTATAAAGACTGTAAATTGTAGCCGAAATGATTGTACAAAAAGGCTTCGCACGTAAAACTTAGTTTTTATTTATGGCCTATCTAAATTCACAAATGTTGTAGAAAAATAAAATTAGGAAAAAATGTATATTTATCTGTAAATAATTTAATTATCTGCATTTTCTGTAGTTGTTCTTATTTTATCTATTTATTCTGTTAGGAAAATTTATTTGTACAGTTAGGAAAACTTTTATGGCAACTGAAAAGGTACTTTTTGGTGGGTAATCCCAATTTTGGCCCAATTAATTCCCAATCCTGGCCGATTATGCTCTGTTGATTTCAGTTGGGTGGGGCTTGCTCCAACCAATTGGAATTCGCCAGGTCCTGATCATGTTCTTCGGCAATGCGCACTGAATATTCCTTCGATGTCGCTTGCGCCACAGACAATAGAACCGATATACTACTTTGTATATACTAGTCTGTTTCTTGCGCTTAGACCAATTCCAATGCTCCGGATTTCGCTTGCAAAGTCCACCAACTGCTTAATTCTTCTACGTATTTTATTTCATCCAATCCCATCAACTTTGATGGAAAGTAAACGCAAGCATGACGACTTGCGTAGGCCATGGTGTAGGCATTTGAACAACTCTGCATTGGTTCATTGATTCAAGAACGATAATTCGGGTCACTTTCCCTTCCACATTTCTTCCTGAAAGCATTCCTCCTGTTGAAGGGTTCGCACGCCTCAAGGTATCCAAGGAGTTTGAATATCAGAATTTTCGTAAAGTAATGGTCACCATATTTAAACACAGATTTATTTTCTTTAAAAGCAAATATTACTTTACGAAAAATCTGATATTCCTCTTCTGAAGCGTACGAAAGTTCAGGGTCACAACTGCCCGATGCTTCACAAAATCCCAAATCCCTGTGGACATATTATTTTTCTGAAAAATTAATAGTATAGTTCGGTTATACCACATCACATTTCTATTATAAAATATTTTGTGTCGCAATTACTTTTTTTTTTTTAATCTATGACACCATTTTGTACGTTTCTAGTATTCAGTCGTGTAGTCTTCAACCACCAAGAGTGCTCAAAATAGAAATAATTCGTATGCAATGTATGTATTTGAATGAATGTTATGTTTTGTAAATTAAATGAGTGAAAGTTTTATATTTTTAATGAAACGTTTTTTAAAAGGAGCAAGACATTTTATGGGCGTACTCATACCAGTGCACTGCCCGCTTTTTCTAGTACAATCACTCTGCGAGCTAATATATAGGAGAATTGAATTGCTGTGTGCAGCTCTGGGTGAGAAATTTTCCTGTGTGGAATTTATGTTTATATGTTAAGTGTTTTTCTACTACCAAATAAAAGTTTTTGCCTCAAGATCTACGATTTTGAATGAATATCAGTAACATCAAATGGTAGCAGAACAACAAAATGAATGAAATACGAACGATTTCGATGGGAGTAATATTTGGCGATTTATCACCTGCGCATGGTTAACATAAAAGTACCAAGGATTGTTTTTTTTTTTTTTTTTTTGGGGGGGGGGGGGGGGGGCACATTCATGTAAATTTCATTGGAATTCAGTAATGAAATATTTGTCTTTTTGCCAAAGTCTGCTGCTCCAGTCCAAAAATACACTGATGGCCGTGAAATTTGGATATGTTGCTTAAGTACCAACAATAATATTCTCGTTTTAAAATAACTATCATTGCGTATGTAGTTTTGTTTTACACTGACACATCAAAATTTCAACGTACTATCCTCTACTACTTTTGTTAATAAGGTAAACTTATGAAGGACCTGTAATAGGTTGTTGAAACGGATCACAATATTTCCTTTTTGAAAATAACCATTATGTTATACATAACTATTTTACAAGGACATTATAATTAAGAACATTAAAAAGAGGGAAAAAAAATACCAAAATTTTATTCCATGTAAAGAAATATAATAAAAACTTATACGAGCTGCATGGGGCCAAATTCAAGCACATCACATCTAAAACTTCTTATATTTGTTAGAAGATAAACTCTTTAAACACTAAATTAAAACGGGCACAAGATGTAAAGTCTATTTCTTGAAACAATATACCCACAAACCACTGTTGAATTTGTGCTCAACATTTATTCCCCAGTTTTCGATAAAAACCACATTTTTCACCTTTCAAAGGGAAGATATTTTTAAAAAAAAAAGTTAAAAGAAAAACTCATTATACTATTGAATCACCTGTTTCTCGGCCGTGGATATAAAAATTGAACGCAGAAATACATTTTTATATCTCTGAAAAAAAGTTGACTATCTTCATAGTTAAAAGAAAATGCAAGAAACTTATAGATTGATCCTGTGGCATTATATGTTTTTAAAATTAGAATCGAGACCGATTTTTGTCATGACAAAATTTTAATAATCTGTAGTTTATCACGAATGAGTTTTTGAACAATCTAATTTTGTTTATCTAAAACTAGTTTAAGCATAAAAGATGGGTATTGATTTTGGATAGATAAATATTGATTTTATTTTCCCCTTAGATAGGGCCATTGTTTTCTTCTTTCTAAGATGTTTTGATTGTTTTAATATTTTTTTTTTTTTTTTACGATTGTTATATGTGTTAAACAAGATCAGAAACATAGGTTTATATAGCAATTTTTTATGTATTTCTATTATGTCAATTTGATTTGTTTTTCGATAAGAAATCGCTATAACACCGTCGTTGTTTTAGATACGCTAATATGGGAAAAATAAAGTAAAACTTAAGTAATAAGTACTGTATTTTTCGGCGTATAATCTGCCGATCGAGTAAGCATGTTTAGACCCAGACATTTTATTTAACAAAATGTAACTTATTAAATCGCAAGACACATTTCACTTTAATAATTGTCTGAGTGCAACGAAGACTCATACACAGCGCAGTGTTACTTTGCCCCATATATAGCTACGATGGATATTAAAACCTTTCGTCAAGCATAACTCAAAAAATATTTAACGGATTTCGTTCAAATTTTTACAGCAGGTACCTATAAAGGTGACAACGAAGTCTATTTATTACCCAGAATAAATGCTAAACCGTTTGGAAATTATATTAAAAAAATAGATAAAAAAGCACAATTAAAGTACATACGTCACGAAATTTTGTGGTACGTCATTTTCACCGGCGCGAGATTTTCGTAGACAATCGGAATTGAAAAGTTCATGGAGTACAAGGAGCAAAAAAAAAATATGCACGCACTAATATTCAGCACAATAAAATGTATTTCAATTGAGTAGAAATCGAAAATTAATCTGGATTTTTTTCTCTTTGAAAGAAAAACCCCGCAATAACTTAGTAGACTTGGTATTAGAGATTTGGCGCAAATCTCAGCAATAGCAGCTTTTTTTATTTCTCATGTGTAAATAATAAAAAAAAAATTCTTTGGTGCTTAAATAAAAGGTTTCGATTTATGGCATTATTTCTTTTTTTTTTCTCTTTTTAGTATTTTAAATGGGATTAATGAAAGGCATGTATTTTAAATTAAATGAGTGAAAGGTTTATATTTAAATGAAATAAATTCAATATGAAAATGTTATAGGAACAATATTTGGCGATTTATTAACTGCGCCAGGATAACATAAAAGTACCAATATATCAAACGGTATGTAGTATGTGAAATGAAACAGTTATAAACACCCATCGTACAAGAAAAAAACTAATATTCTGCATTCAGAGGGAAAAATCCATCTCCTGTGCCGTAAGATTTGGCGAGTTCTTTTTTGGTGATAAGTTTTTCGATGTGATTGTTGGGATCTGAAGGATTTGGCTTACTTTTTCTAAATCTTATTTTTTTGCAGATGTAGTATTATGTAAATATATTTTTTAGCAGATATTTTTCTATTTTGTATATTTTCTATTTGGCATTTGGAAAAGAGATTTTTACCTTTTTATCTGTGCATTCGGAAATATTAAAAAATAAAAAAAGATTTACATATATCAAGCGCTTAATTTTTATACGGACCACTTCTCCATTTTTAGATTTGGTACTTTTCGGTTAGCCGGGCGCCAGTGAAATTTATATATCTATGTATACATATATATATACATATATCTATACATACACACATTTATATATGCATGTATGTATATATACATATATATATATACACATACATATATGTGTGTATGTATACATATATATATATATGTATATATAGATATATACATTTCACTGGCGCTCGGCTAACCGAAAAGTACCTTAGATTTTAAATGCTATTTATTATTTACTAGCCGTTTATTAATTGTTTACAATTTAACCCCCTGACAATAACAATTATTTATCACAAAAATGCCTCTTAGGTTTGTTATATAAGTTTGTTTATGTGTTTTCATTACTTATTAAAATATCGAATATGGCGATAAAATTTCATTTTAGCATCGTGCTTAAATTTTTAAGATGGCGCAAAAACATGCTTTAATAATCGTATGTTTGTAAATATTTGAAAAACATGTTTTACCGCTCTCTTGAAAAATTTTGTAAGTTGCTAAAACTACCTTTTGGCACCATTTAAAATTTTTTTCGCCAACCGACATAGGATACGAAACTTTTTCCCATTCAGATACACATGCAAGGTTGGACTCAAACAAGAGTAAAGCTAGCAACAATATTGTTTTAACTCTATAAGAGTTACAATAATGGTATTAAATACTCCGATTGGCTTTGGGCCCAATTACGAAAGTTTCTCCTACAAAAAAACTGTAGAAGAAGTCTTTTACATTTGTTTCAAATGAAGCTCGGTCTACAAGGTATTAGTTAATAATACAAACAACACTAATGGCATGGAGGCAAAAGTTTTAATTTAAATGTATATATTTGAAACCCTGCCCCCCTACCCCCCCCCACAAAAAAAAGAAAAGAAAGTTACAGTAATGAATTTAAAATGGCGTTAAGCCACGCTTTCTGACATAAGCAATTGGCTGCAAACGCGATAACGAAACTTAATAACATGTAGCTAATATAGCCCTCAGGGTACTTTGCAGTTATACAGACCTTGTGGTTTTTTTAAAAAGCTTGAGACAATTCAGGTTTAAGAAGTTGAGATTTACTGTCAAATGATATAAACAACTATGAACACAAAACTGATGAATTATTATTCAGGTTTATGTATGTATTTAAAAAAAATGCATCTGATTACACTTATTAGATAAATTACTTCTGTTTGCATTTAATAACTGATAAACGGCTTCTGTATAATAAATGAACTGTTTAAATATTGGGAAGAGGTGGCGAGAGGTAGAAAGACGAGTAAACAAACGGGTAGACAGACGGGTAGTGAGATGGGTAGAGAGACGAGTAGCGACATAGGTAGACTGACGGGTAGCGAAACGAATAGACAGACGGCTAGAGAGAAAGGTAAAAAGAGGGTTGACAGAGGGGTAGCGAGATGGGTCTCGAGACGGGTAGCGACACCGGTAGACTGGAATGTAGCGAGAAAGGTTGTGAGACGCGTAGCGTGGTAGATAATGAGACGAGTAGAGAGATGAGTACAGAGACGAGTTGACTGACGGGTAATGAGATTGATAGCGAGACGGGTGAAGAGTCGGGTACAAAAACAGACGGATAGTGAGACGGGTATACAGACGAGTAGAGAGACAGTAGATGGGTACGGAGATGGGTAAGAAGATGGGTAGAGAGGCGTATAGCCAGACGGGTAGAGAGACAGATAGACAAATGGGTAGCGAAGTGGATAGAGACACGGCTAGACATACAAGTAGTTAGACGGATAGACAGACGGTTAGAGAAATAGATTGGCGGGTAGCGAGACTGGTAAAGGAATATAGAGACGGGTAGCGAGACCGGTAGAGAAATATAGAGACAGGTAGCGAGACGTGTAGGGAGATAGACAATCAGTTAGAGAGACGGGCAGAAAAAGGGATAGGGAAACAGATAGATTGTGGAGAGACAGACAGACAGGCAAAAGAAAAGTCTGCGGATTGGCGCTGTAAAGGCGCATTAATGGCGCAGGGGGCAGAGCCTCCTATAGAATAATCAAGAAGTATCTGTTAAGCTTAACTTTGTAATATATATAATTTTCAATTTTGCCGATATGGAGATTTAATGTAAAAGTTATTTTACAGAAGTCATCGAAAGATTTTTTCTATACTTTAATAGTAATTTAGACTATAGTTTTGCAATCTGGTTTGTAGCAAAACATGCTATCAATGTGGTTTGAAGTGTAAGAGTTTTTATAAACAGTTATACAAATAATCTCTATAATAAAACCGTAAGTCATGTGACTGTCATCAACAGTTCCGTAATGTCCGTTTCACTTTTTCATATGCCAGGCGGCCATTTTTATTAAAAATTATTTTTTCGAATAAAACTTCATAAATGTGACATTTTTAGAAAGATCGTTCAAAATAAATTAATATTTGAGAGATGACTTACGTTCAATTATGTATATATTCTCCAATAACTTCAGTTGAAATTAGCTTCGCAGTTCAAATTCTCTATCCATGAAAGTAAACAACAAAAAAAAGATTCATTCGTCGTGAAGGTTTAAAATATTAAACCATTAAACCATGGAGATAATCGTTCGTAAAGTTAGTTTTCCATGAAAGATTTTTTGGAGCGCTGCCTGGTGTCAAAAAAATAATTCGTACAAGTGACACAATCAAAGTTTACCATAATTATGTGCTATACAACTCAACTTCATTCTTTATCTTTTCTTGATGTAAGCTGAATGTAAACAAATACAACTCATGTAATGCTATTTAATGAATCAAATTTCGAAACAAATTGTCAGTTAATTTGGTATTTATGTATTATACGTGAAAGGAAGAGAGACCACCGAAAATGATTGTTAATCACCAATCATATTTACCATTATTAATGACCAATCGCTTTCAAAACAGTAATTTAATATACATTTACAAAATACATAACATCATTAAGTACTTTTGTGTTATTTGGGCGCAAATCTCGCCAATAGAATTTTTAAAATCGCCAATACCAGCTTTTATTTTTCGCGTGTGCAAATTAGAAACGATACTTTTATTTTGAAATCAAATGTTCTGATGGAACAGCTGTCGTAGACGCACCGGGGCACTATATTAACTATAGAGTTGCAATATAGAGAGAAAAAACGGGTTGCTGTAATTAGAATTATAGGCGGTAATGTTGGTGTGACATATTTACGTGATTATCAAAACTGGCTTCCAAAAGTTCAATGTTTCACCAAACCATACTCGAAAATTACGTGTTATAATATGCACTCCGATTATGTCACATTATTCAAGACGTTTTAAATGAGAATAATGATAGATTTTCTTCTTGATTCTCCCGTAATCAAGTCTACAGCCAAAGTTAGCGAGAAACAAACAAACAAACAAAAAAATATTGGCAACAATATGGTTCAGTGTAAATGGTGGATATCATTAAAGACTTTCACAAAATAGACTTCATTGCACCAAATCGTATTAACTAAAATACGCCATTTGGCAATGGATCCAATTACGGAAAACTACTTAATATGTTTAAGAATCTCCTCATTAGCAAGCATATTGCAACTGATAAGCAAACGGATATGAAGCATAAATGCTTAAGTTGGTTAAGCGGTTTTTGTCAAGAAAGATGAAATACATAACAACAAAAAATATGCGAAATGCTACCATGATCGAAAAAGTTTTTGATTTGTCTATTAGAATCTTCCGGTTTGGCGAAGGATTACGGAAAAAAAATAAATTACGAATAAAAGTAACGTGTTACAGTGCTTAACATACATTTAAGGGAGACCAAACTGGTCGCCAGTGGCGGCTAGTAGATATATAATCAAGGAAGAAAAATTTTAAATTCTCGCACAAAAAAGGTGCAACAATGAAATTAAATTTGCGTTAAGCCACGCTTGATAGAATAATCTATTGGCTGCAAATCCAATTACGTAACTTTAAAAAGCTTGGCGTTTTAAAAAATCCTGCGTTTTTTTTTTTTTTTTTTTTTTCAAGTTTTGCGCAATGCGCGCTTAAGAAAATGAGATCCTTTGCCACATGTTGAAAAAAATTATGACAACACATCTGATGAACGGTACTTCTTTTCTATTTTTTTTAACAGTGTATATGAATTTATATATGATATTTTGTAATTCTATCATTTAATTTGCTCTTTTTCTTTATATTGTAATTGTTAACCCTATGTTCTCAGCAATATCACTCAGACTAATCCCTTTGAGGGAAGTCCTAGTTAAATAAAATTTCTGGATCTAAAGTTGTTTATTTGATCCACGGATTATACGCCGTAATTTACGATATTTTTTACTTATGTTTGACTTTATATTTTCATAGCATGCAGATTCATTACAGTAAATTACGGTTCGATGGTGTTATGCGCGCTTCATATTGAAGACAAAAATTAAATCGATATAATTGAAGTATATTAAAAATTTTATAAATAAACCTAGATGTTCGTGATCATGTATAATTATTTAACATTTATTGTATCATTATTTAACACTTAAGTACTGTCACAGAAATTGTTGCATAGCTACTCTGAGCGGTCTCTTGAGACCTACTACCACTGAAATAGCCACTGTGAGACTTGATCGAAAGATCAATAAAAGACTTGATTAACTAATAGGATACTGTTTCTGTATTAAACTTTATGTACAGGATTTTATTAATTAATATTCACCCATTCAACGATAGTAACAGGAGCGAAAACGAGACAAAATTTCACTAGTATCCTTGTATATTAAAGCAACAAGATAAAATTTTCAGCGCAAAATCGATCTTTCTGCGCATGCTTCAACTTTTTTTTAATGTTGAATAAAATAGGTAACAGAATTAACAAGAATGAAGAGGGCTGGGGAAAGAATAGCTCGCCTATTGTCTTACTGCTCCCAACTCTAGCGCTCCTTCTACAACTTTTTCTACCCCTTCCGTGAGCGCCTTGAGCGTGATCGAGAAGCCTTCTTCCACGTGCTTTGTTGCTTAATAGGAAAAGAGGACGGAAACCACATTTCTTTATGCGAGAAAAATTACGGTCCTACTATTATTATTATTATTATTATTATTATTATTATTATTATTTTGAAAAAGGCATTTATGGATTTGAAAATTATGCATATATACGTATTTTTCAACGACGAAGCCAAATATCTAATTTTCATAACGATGGAATAATTAGAAGCGGATTGATATTATCCATCATTCATCTATCTGGTCTATCATATTATTTATTTTTTAATTAATCGATTCGCTGTTTTTAACGCATCTTTTCATATTCGAAACTCCTGACTTTCACTCGAGACATTGAGTCTACTCACCGAAAGATTAAAAATTTTTATACTGACAAATTTTGGGTCCCTATAATTTTTTTTTTTTAAATATTGGAGTTTTTGATTTGAAAAATGTGCAACCTTGCTTAAAGTGGACTGGGACTTCAGAGTTTAAAAAAAATTTCGAATTCGGTCCATAATTTTTTATTTTAACAAAATCTCGATTTTTATAGAGAAAACAAATAAAGCGACAAGAATTTTGCTATTTCAATTCAAATTATCTCGGGCTGTATTGGTCCGATCACGACCCGGTTTGGCCCATTCGACTCGATATCGATAGAACTTACCGATTTTAGTTCCGAGTTTCACCAGTAAAATATAAATCAACAATCAGAATTTTTAAAAAACATTAATACAGTTTCTACACGATTCTAAATGAAATTTTCTTACTAAATAAATAAACCAACCAGCGTAGCGGGCGAAGCTCCGCTAGTCTTTACTTAAACTGAAAGCGACAAGTTACATTGTGACTATTGAAAAAAGCAGCTGTCTGTGAGACCGCTGACAACAGTTAACGGTTAAACAATCTTCATCAAAAATCAATGAGAAAGACATTAAATGTGGATGCTAAATTATGTTAAAACAATCAAAACATTCAAGAGAAAAGAAGTATAACATTTTTCACCCTATGGAATCAGGTGGTGGTGGAGGGGGAGGGGGGGGGGCAAAAATCATATGTACTCATGTTCTTTAATATACAGGGGCAAATTTTTTAACGATCTAATTCTGCTTATATAACTCATGCTAAGCATGAAAAATAAATTAAACGGAACAATAGACCGTTAAAAAAAAAAAAATCTTTCACCTATAATAGGAGAATAACATGATTAAAATAGCATTATAACCAAAATATTAGTGTTTCATTTTGTCATTTTGATAGTTAAAGTATAATATCGATTATTATATTCCTTTTCAGTTATTTTTAATACTATTTATCTCTAAAACTATTTAACAGACTTCTAATAAATGAAAGTATAATATTGAAACCAATCATTTTTCATACATAATAGGATTTTATTTTTTTTATATTTTCAAAAAAAGAATTGTCCGCTTAATTTTAGAATATTAGCCACTTATTTTCTGACTTTAGGTTTTTTAGGTACTTTGAAAATTTCGCTTTACGTTTTGTGGTTAACTAACCTTATTTAACTTTCTTATAATTTCTTTCAACAAATAGAATGTTTTTCAGGAAATTGAGAACGTAAACAGCCTGTAAAAAACACTTTTTTTCTTCAAAAAATGTCTTATATAAGCTTTCTTAAATGTACACAAAAATTATATGTTGAATCAGGTAACACCTTTTTGCCCGATCCCGCTTTTTAATCCCGATTTTTAATACATACAGTTTAATATCTTAATCAGGGCCCATTACCTCAGGTGAAAATTTTCACCAGTATTTTAATATACTTTATTTAAGCGTAGAATTTCTGTTTTAGATAAAGCGAAAATTTCTAGTATAATACTTATGGACGTTTGCCCCTGCGGTAATCAAGCTTTGATCATAATGGTTAATGCTGTTGCCCTAATAGCATTAAATTCAACAAAACTGCAGAGTTCAAATTAATTTAAATACAAGGTTAAAACTGGGTTAATGGTAAAAGTTTTTTTTTCTAATTACACAGGGTGTACTCGAAAAACTTGCAGTTTTTAAATTTCAATAACAAATAAACCGAGAAAGCCATGGAAGTTGTTCTCGCAGGAGAGTAATGTGTGAAGTCGGAAATTTATTTCATGCGCTTTCTTGTTTTAGTTCCCAATATCTCCGATAGTTGGTACTTCAATGTCTCAAATTGTAATAGTGATTTAAAAAAACATGCAATTTAAAAACGCAAAGACATGGAGAAAGACTTGTAGCCTTTTGTGGAATCCTGCATCGGGTAGGGGAATCCGATTTCACCTGAATCCGACCCGTAGTATATACGTATATTATTTTAGCTTTTTTATCACATTTCCTTGCTTTTTATAATCCTTTTACCATATTTTCTTATGCATGAGAAAATATGGTTATTTATGTTTAATTATGTTTTCGTATGTACACTGAGAAAAAAAATTATTTTAATTAATCTACGAAAATATGATATAAGGTTGGGTTTGCACTATTTTTTTAAGGGTGGGTTTTGGGTTGGATTTTGACACTTGTGAGCCGGATTTTCGTTAACTTGATATTTTTGAAAGAAAGTATAGAATATTGTTCCAAATGAAAAATCTATATATCTGAATATAAATGGGTATATATGTATATATATACAAAACTGTATAAGACATCACAGAAACATCATACACAAATGGAGGAATGAAAATCAAAAAATTGAAATCTGAACACATACCTGTTTGAATAATATCCAGAAAAAAGAAGAAGAAATATAATATGTGACCAAGAAAATAAAAATCAAAATGAAAAAAATTGAATTTATATATGTATACAGGCTTAATGCTGACAATATTTGAGAAAATAACATATCTTTATTATGAATTATACTTAAGATGCTCTTCTGACAATTTCATAAGTTATTCATAGTATTTCATATTTGATTTTCAACTTATTGGGTTTAATTTTGTAGTATCATTTCATTTGAATTTTATACTGTTTCTTTCTTAGTTTTTCACACATGCGATTTCTTTTTAACTATTACATTTATATAATCGTAAAGAGACATCACAGAAGCATCATACACAAATAGGGGAATAAGAATTAAAAAAAAATTGAATTTATATATATACAGGGTTGTTATAATTAAAGTTCGCCTATTCAGAAGGCTCTAGAGCCGGTTCTATGGCTCCAAACGAAACAAATTTTCACTGGTACGTAGTTGAAGAGATGTGCTCTTCGAAGTGAACCGAGTTTATAAACACACACGTACTATGAAAAAAAAAAGTTAAAAATGCAAACCAAAGTTGAAAACGCACTTATCACACATAGACTGTAAATATCGCACATGTACTGTAACCAATATCTTTTGTGTGTCCCTGTAAATAAACACAATGCACACAAGACAGCAATTTATAGTGCACCTCAGTAATGCATATAATTTTCATTATGTTTGAAATAGTGAAATATCACTAAATTACACTGCAGACGATTTTTCCCCCATAGAACGATGTGTAAAAGAATTCTTTTGTTTGACCCTGTAAATGAATAATAAATGCTTTGCACCCCATATTCTACAAAAAGAATGTTTTAATGCGCTTCATAATTATATATCAATTTCAATACGTTTTAAATGACGTAGCGTCATCAAAATGCGCTTGAACCGATTATTCCCCATTGACTGTAATGTAACGGAATACTGTCCGTTAAGAACTGTCCCTGTAAAAAAACTATAAGTGCTACACACTTCTGTTGAAATAGGAAACATGCTATAGTAAACGACAATAACATACAAAAATTTCAGGACAATCGAAGCATATTTACGGGAGTTAGAGCACGAACAGACGGACAGACAGCAGACGAACAGGCGACAGACGGCAGACAAACCGAAGTCTTTAACACTTTTCAACTAGGTTGGACAGTGTTAAAAATGATAGTAATCACATAAAATTGTAGTCTTCTTCTTCTTTTTTTTTTTCTTTTTTTTTCATATTTTCAAGTATGGTATTAATTTTTTTTTTCATTTCAGGTTTAAATATTTCGAACTCGGGGGTGTTTCGGGTTAAAGGGTATCAGATTCGGGTCAAATTTCCAGTTGATTTTCGGGTTTGCTAGGGTTACACCTAACCCGAACAGGACATTACTGGATTCATAAAACAAAGCTGTTATGTGTCAATAACCACAAAATTTAAAAAAAAAAAAAAAAAAAAAAAAAAAAGTTGTCAAAATCAAATAGAGTCCTACTGAAAAACATTTGGCTGATTTGCTATTTTCAAATGAAAAGAAGACCAACTATACTTATAAGGTACTGCGTAATATGGACAAATAGGAAAATCATAAAGAGAATAAAAAAGTAGAAATTCTATTACTAAAATTGTAATATCGGTCTACATGCAGTTTAATGTTTCAGAATTTACCACACAAAGTTTTTTATAATAATTTGTGTAAATTTTGCAACTGAAAAGTCTATTGATTTTTCTCTCATATGGTTAGCAGAAAATATCCTACTTTTCCTATTCTTTATAGGATTTCTACTTTTCCCATTTTCAACTTAGGGTACATTTTCAAACTTATTTCGGATAAGTTATATTATGGTTTCCTTTTATTAGAATTAGTCAAGGATTCATTATCTTGAATTAAGAAAAGTATTTTTACTTATTTATTCTTATTGTCATTTAAAAATTATTTATTTATTTATATATTATTTATTTATTTATTTTCATTCACTTATTTATTTATTTCGAAGCAGGCAAACATAAAACATACACGTGAAGGGGTTATCAGGGTCTAAAAACCAATACACAATAAACTTTGTTGAAATATTTTCAACAGAAATGCAGTGTTTATAAAGATCACTAAAAATAAATAAAAATAACACTAAAAATAACAATAATACTAAAAATAAATAAATCATCGTCTATAAAGTAATATATTATCTCTATTCATTAACATTAGCGGGGAAACTTTTCATTTTAAAAGCTATATTTTTCTATTTATTTTTCTATACATAAAATTCACATTTTATAAAAATGACGCAGCGATTTATTTATATTGAAATTAATGGTATTTCTTTATCGCTTAAATACACTAAAGAGGAAAAAAGCTTAGCTATTTATTTTAATGTATCGTGGACTTTAACAAGAAAATGCTCGATTAAATATTCAAAAAATAATTTTATGAATTATTTCTCCATTATTTTAAGAACTCATAAGATATTGTTGCTAAACTGGTTAATTCTTTTAATTAAGGAATAAATAAGTAAATATACGGAAAAGTACTGTTAAATTATCATCACCTAGCCAGTGTGAGGCAGAAAGTGTATTTATCATGATAACTAATGTTCATCAATATTCTTTATTTTCCTGTTTTCAGTTTATTTTTTCTCAAATAAAAAATAAGTTTTCTAACTAATTAAGTATAATAAGACGTAAAAATAGAAGTCTAATAAGATATTAAATCGTCTATATTTATAAATATTAATAAAAATCGAAATTAATCGTTTTTAATAATATATTTATGCAATTTATTTTTCTTATGATTTTAGCTTTTTTATCGCATCGCCTTGCTCTTTATTTTTATCCTTTTATCATATTTTCTTATGTATAAGAAAATATGGTTATTTATGTTTAATTGTTTGATTATGTTTTCATATGCACACTGAAAAAAAAAATATTTTAATTAATCTACGAAAATATTATATAACCACGAACGAACAGATAGATTAACCTGTTACAAGTTACCCATGAATCTCAAAAAGCGTTTTTTATCATTAAAAACCTCAAAAACAAGAGTAGTCTCAAGATTTAAAGAATCATTTATAAAAACAAAGTTTCGTTTGCTGCCACTGATTTTCGAAGAAGTTTCGGAGTTTATAGTGTATTAACCAGCTTTCTTAACCCAAAAATTGATTTTTAGCATTTCATCAATTCTCCGTTAAACATTATCAGCTACTTAATTGAATTTATACATACAAGACAAACAAAATAATATTAATTTAAATATTAGTGTCAATGCTGTTAATTTGTAATGTTTGTCTTTAAAACACGTTTGTTGAACATGAAAACCTTTACCTGAAAATTTATATCATCCAAAAAATCTATATTTCGAGTTGAAAAAACTGATTAATACACTATAAATACTACTCGGAAACGTTTCTGAAAATCAATAGCAGCAAAAGAAACTTTGTTTTCATAAATGCTTATTTAAATCTGGAAAACATATTGGTTTATGAGGTTTATGAAGATAAAGAACGAGTTTCAGAATCTTGAGTGACTCGGAAGAGGTTATTGTATATTTTCGTTCATGGTTATATTATATTTTCCTAGATTAAGAAATATCTGTCTTTTTTTTACAGTGTAATGTGTTCTTAAGTATGTTTTTTCTTATGCATTTTTCTTACTTATAAGTCACTAGAATCCATTAAATAGATGTATTTAAATGCTGAAAAATTACATTAATTTTGCAGTGAATAAATAGATTCGAATGGGAAATTTCTCTCTCTTTTATTTAATTTAACTTGGTGCATGTACATTACCAGATCAAAAGTGTCTAGACACTTTTGATTTCAGACATTTAATAAAATATCTAGAGAAATATTGGACGAATTTTTCTGGAACTTCAGGAATGTATGGATAACGTGTTTAACCTTATATTTTTCAGCAAAGGATTAGTCAGAAAAGCAATTAGGGTACCAACAAGTTGAATAAGAAAATTATATTTGCGATCACTGTGTAAAATAAAATTAAATTTCTGTAGCTATCATTGACACGTAAAACTCGGTGTAATCGAATTTTCGCTTAATGAAATTATTTCTTGTTGCATTTTGTTTATCTTGAATATTTATAAGGAATTAAACATTTATTGAACAATAAAGTAATGCTATATTATTACTTTATACTAATAGATAATAATATATATACTATGAAATAATGATTAAGGTATGTAATAATTAGTTGTCATTGAAAAGTATTCCCCAACACACTGAATATGGATACCAAAAACTTATTTAAAAGAATAAGAAATTAAATTAAAAATTGAATAAATGAAATTGAATGAATGAAATGAAATTTGTGGAATTTAGACAGAATTTTCAAGTCCCAAATGGCTAAATACCACAAATAAAATGAGTGGTTTCATCATCATATTAGCCATAACATTGCTAAAGAATATGATTTTGGGACTACCTACTCATAAACATTGAATCAAACCTGTGAAAAAATAAAAAATAAATACAATATTAAAAAGGAAAGAAGCCATACCTATAATATACAAATAAAACAGGAAAAAGAGTCAGAAAGTCTATAATCCATTTGGATTAAAATAGATACTTGTGCACCACATGAACCCCACATGAACACACACACACATATATATATATATATATATATATATATATATATATATATATATATATATATATATATATATATATAAAGGTTTAATATACAAAAAATGGGTGTTTCAATTTTTTTTTTTCGTTTATTGTACTATGTGTGTATGTATGCATGTTAAAAACTTTGAAACTATCATTTATAATAACAAAAATCCTATATATTTGCCAAAACGTCAGTTGAAGCTCACTGTGGAGACCCGAAAATATTTTAGTTTCCGTCTGTTTGTCTGTCTGTTCCGAAAAGTTTTTGGTTTCCGTCTGTTTGTTTGTTTTTTTGTTTGTCTGTTTGTCTGTACGGCGATAACTGCCGTAAAAAACGTCCGATTAGGTTGATTTTTGGTAGGTATGTTGGCGAGATACCCGAATTAGCTGTACAGTTTTTGATTAAATTTGGCTCATTCGTTCAAAAAATGTAGAACATTTCTTTTTATGTCATAATGCTTTCGTATGGGAATGCAGACGATTTTCAAATTTCATTTTTAACTGAAATGAAAATCGCATATTTGAATAATGGATTTAAACGTAAAATTACGGATACTAAATGTTCGGTATGGAGGTCTTAAATATATGCAATAGCTTTGAAAATTTACCGATACATCCATTAGAATTTAGAAATTAATTGTTTAAATTATTGGCAAATTTTTTGAAACTGTTCGGGAAATATAAAACTTTTATTTTCCGATTTTTTACAAATTTTAAGATGCATTTCTCTTTATTTTATTAGTTGCTTAGCAAACCTATTTCAAAGAATATTAAAATAAAAAATGCATGTTTTTATCTAAAAAATTACAAGTACAAGAAGTTCATGAGAATTTCAGAATATCATTGCCTAAATCGTGTTTAATTTAACGCTTCTAATTTCTGAAACCTCCGAAGTATTTTATATGCCTATAAATATATATGTAATATAAAAAAAAAAAAAATTCGGATTGTAAGATGCTAAATAATATAAAAAGTGAGATTAAAAAGCAATGACTTTGAGCTGACGTTGAGGCTCCTGATCTGTAGATTTACTAGTTTTTATGAATGTTTAGCACAGCTTTAATATATTATCGATTATTAAATCAGAAAAATAGCATTTAAAACATGCTTAAATATACGATTGTTCACAGATATTTCAAAATATTTCTGGAAATAGCATTTTTTTTTTAATTCAAAGTAAAAAAATAATTCTGCATAAATAGAAAATGATAAAAATTTGCGATTATTACAGGTAGCGACCATTCCGTACTTTAGAAAATTTTAGTAATGATAAATAATAATAATAAAATGACAATAACAAAGTATAAAAGCTATATAAGGAGGGGAAAAAAGCAATTGTGCTTTGTTTCAATGACAAAATTCTATAAATTTTATAAAAAAATTTAAAATATAAGATTCAAAAATATGTATGTGATGTTCCCCTTAGAAAATTATTGAACCCTTTCGGTTCCGAATCTTTTCAAAATTTTGGGAAAAAAATACTTTAACGTTAATAAAATTAAAAGTATCTATCCAAATCACAAAAGTTTAAGTATACTGAAATTTAACAAATATGTCACTTACAGAAATCTAAGAAATATATTCTTATAACAATATAACTATTCTTATAATAATAGGCTAAAGGAGAATTTTTGAAGGCGTTTGGAAAATGCGGTGTTACAACATGATTAAGCAGACGTAACAACTTTACACGTTTACTTTATACGAAGTACTTTATACGTTTTATCAAAAATTATTCGTGTGGAAAAGTTACGCCTATTTTAAACTTAAAGAGTGAATCATATGTTTGAAATAAAAGGATAACCAACAGTGTAAAGAGAATTAAGCATTTTTTTTATTTATTTTATTATTACTAAATGCTGAAGCGTAAATGAAGTCATAACAATAAATGTATAAACATATACTATCATTACCAGGGTTTGACAAATGCGGTCACCAAGTCACAAATGCAAATTTTATTATAATAACATGAGAATTATTTGACTGACTTCGACAGGAAAATAGCCAAAAAAAAAAAAACTTTTCCTTCTTCACCATTTTATCGATACCCCTTCAATCGATATAGTCCACGTGCGCCCACAGTAGTTACAACTGTTTGATGAAATCTGAATAAAAGTTAATACTCTCATGAAATTGAAACAAAACATCCAAACAGCAGTAGCTACTGTTGATGTTAGCATGAAAAATGTTCATGGATTGAATTGAAATATCGTCTTGATATTCTTCGTGCTACGAAAGGATCTCATGTTGAAGTTTACTAAGGCAGTAGAAAAAAACTTTTTAAGTTCCTCTATGCACTGTTGTAATTATTTTTGCTGTATGCCTATTATTTTTTTTTTGTAATAAATTTTTGAAGTTGTACGGAGACTTTTGGGACACCCTGTAGATTTTGTAGCACCCAACTATCCGGATATTTGAAGCATTCAGCAATCAGCATTTCCGGAACATGCCAGTTTATTCAGCCTTTACAGATTTTTTTCTTTCTCCATAGATATATATATATAATTTTGATAAGTTTCATTAGAAAACTTAGTTTATATTATCTGTCTAAATTAGATTATTAAATTATTAATTAACGGTGTAACTAATAATTCTAAACTATGCTTCTTATTATCTTTTATTTGATTAATTCAAAAAAAAAACTTTTGTTGTTTTTGGAAATCAATGACGAGAGAGGAGGTAGGGGAGAGGTAAATTGTTTTACCTGGCGACTAGAATTTTTTCCTGGCTAACAGATTTTATCAAATTTGTAAAGCCCTGCTATATGCAGGTAATAACAAAAATAACTGTTAAGACAAAATAATACTCAAAAAAAAGACATGCACTATTAATAGGACGCCAGACCTGAAAGGGTTATGTTATAAAAATATCGAAAACATTCTGCAAATAACAATGACAATTTTTCCCCCTTCTGTACTGCTCTATACACAAAAAGTCTGAATTGATCGAATATGTTTATGTTCATCAATCACATCTCTTTCAAGACCAGAAAAAATCACGTTTTTTATGTAATATAAAAAGAAGAAAGATGACAGATTTCGCCGTGATATCACCGCTCGTTATCAGAAATAAACTGCTGCTCTCTTCAGAAAAAATAGATTGAAAACGATATATTCCGCAATGTGCATCGTAAGCTGAAAGAAATAAAAAATATATAAGAAATGAAAATGAAATAAAATATGCCAAAGAGTTGGTTTATTAACGAATATTACTCTTATTATTTAATTTTACACTGAAAGAAATAAATTAAAATATCTGTAAAACAATTTTGAGATGTAAAGTTAAAATCATTTAAAATTTAATGTTATTTAGCCAAAAATTTTTCATTCTCTGCTTTAATAATTATTCTTATATTTACGAACTTTAAAAATGTAGTTTTCCGGTTCAACACTATATATTATTAAACTCAAGTTATATATTATATACAGAGTGAACATAAATTAGTTGGACAAAATAATCCTTTATAATCAGTAAGTTATGCAGCCAAACATGAAAGTGCATATGATTATAAGACTGTGAAACACACAAAGCTTACGTTTTTTAGAAATATACCAGACATTTTTTACAAATGTACGAGTATACAGAAAAGTTTTGTAAATATAGCTTACTAAACCTAGGAAGAGTATAAAAATTTTAAAAATTCAACATTTTGTAAATTAATTTCAAGGCTATTTTATCAACATAAAATTAATTTCCACCTTATTTTGAACATTTTTCAATTTATATTACCTACGTATCTCCAACAGTAAAAAATCAAAACGTGTTTCAATCTTTTTGGGACATCCCGTATTATGCATATTTATATAGATAGATAGATAGATAAATGCCATATTTTCCTATATGTAAGACGCATGCTTTTTTACTCTTAAAATGCGTCTTAATTAACCCTTTGTGACTCAACAACTCCAATTTGGAAAATATTTACTCAGATGTTAGAATGCATCATTTTACGCATGTAAAAAAATAATTTAAAAAATTTAAAACATCAAAATAAAAAATATATATATTTACTAAAAGGTACTTTTTTAATATTTGCATAAAACAAAAAAACTTTTCATGAATGGTGTCAATTTTTTATTAAAAAATTGTAAATACGAAAGTATCTTTGTAAAAAAAAAAATCTATTGTTAGACATCTCCAGTTTTTATAATTTGACAAAATTTACGAAGTTCGTTTTAGCAATAGCGATGCAAAACTTCTCAACTGATAAATAAAAGTTTGGTATGAAAAATGAACTCAATATCACCGTCTGTTGAGAATTCTATGAACTAATTTCGATTAGCTGCTGTGTTGGAAGGATATAAAGGGTATAAAGGATTATTTTGCCCAACTAATTTATGTTCACTCTGTATATAATATATAACTTGAGTTTAATAATATATAGTGTTGAACCGGAAAACTACATTTTTAAAGTTGGTTAATATAAGAATAATTATTAAAGCAGAGAATGAAAAATTTTTGGCTAAATAACATTAAAAACTCAACAACAGTAAAAAATCAAAACGTGTTTCAATCTTTTTGGGACATCCCGTATTATGCATATTTATATAGATAGATAGATAGATAAATGCCATATTTTCTTATATGTAAGACGCATGCTAAATAAAAGTTTGGTATGAAAAATGAACTCAATATCACCGTCTGTTGAGAATTCTATGAACTAATTTCGATTAGCTGCTGTGTTGGAAAATAGCAGCAATAAATAAAATCGTCTTTTAAAGCCCACTGTATAAGTAAGTAACTTTGACTTCTGGGTATGTTGCAGATATGCAACACGGTGATACAAAAGGTTAATTAAAAATGATATTCAATTTTATTACAATGAAGGCACATATTTTTTTCCCCCAATCCCTTTGGTATATGTAAAGTTTGTTGCATAAGGTGTCATCTAACAAAAATTAGAGTTCTAGCTGGATTTTGAATAATCTTAATAATTTGGCTAATATGCAAAAAGTAACTGTAGCCAAATGGAAAAAAATATTAACAAAATGGATTCGTTTTGAAACATTGATTCTAAAATATTGTTATTTAAATTCCAAATTTTTACCCCCATTTTTAATTATGCTTGGTACTTTGTGCTGGGACACCGCCAGCACAACATCTTCTGCGACTTTGGCTGACTTTAAACTGAAGTGGTGTTGAGCCACGCATCTCTAAAAAAGTGGTGAAAATAACAAAACTACGAAAAAAAAAAGAGATAACCTTAGAAATTTTTTTGGGGGGCGATGGGAGATATTTTGATGATTGATATTTATGGTTTCTATAACGTCACAAATAAGGCAGGAAAATTAAAAAAATAATAATAATAAAAGATTTTAAAGATTTGTGTGTTCAGGTAGGGGGGGGGGGTTGAGAGAAGGCAAAAATTTTGAGGTTGGACGCAGGAAGTTTAAATGTTGGATTTTAATGATTTTAAAATTTGAGAGTTGGGGGGATGGAGCGGAAGTGTAAGTTTGGAAGGGGTGGGGGAAGAAGGTTATTCGCATGAACTTTTTTTTAAACTACGGAATAACAAGGAAGAAAGAGTAGAAAATTAAAGAGTTTTAAAGATTTTTAAAATTTGTATACTTTATGCTGGGGTAGGTAGAAACAAAAAGGGAAGTGGTGATGTCACAGAGGGGGAGATTGATTTTAAATTGCTACCCAAACCAAAATTCGATTCAGCTCTCATAATTTGGAGATTTAGATCGTTCTTTTCCTCGCCAAATGAAGCATTCTGTCGCGATTTGGCACAATCGTGAATGGCAGCGAGAAACCTGACATCAACCATTGTTGAATGGTTTCTAAAAGCAGTAAGCTGTCCAAAAGCTATTACAATATTTTCCTATAAATATTTTTTTAATTAGGTTTTGTTTTACTTTCGCATTTTTTCTTTTAAAAATGTGTTAAATAATGGGGTGTCCTGTACACCGAAAAATGCGTAGATGTAGATATATATATATGATATATATATATATATATATATATATATTGTCATGAAAAAATCTATATGTCCTGTTTTAAAAGCCACGCGTTAAAGATTTTTGCAATACAGATCTTTATTATTTTCTATACTACTGTCATAGTTAATTTTCTTGAAGGACCGTATACGCATTTATTTTTATACGAGCTTTCAAAAGCTCAATACAAACTCCTATGTTTCTTTTTTTCAATCGATTTGTCATTTCGCATTATGATATTTTGCAAATATAAATTTATATTCCTCCATCATGAAAATCACGCTACATGCGAGTTAAATTGCGTTCTGGAAGTGTGTCGATACTGAGAAATCCACGTTAAAGAGTTATATTACTAGTAAAATTATTTAAATAATTATGTAACTTTAAAAAAAATAGAGTAACAATATTTACCTGGATATCCATAAGTATATAAAGTATTTGTTATTGTTTGGTATAAAGACAATAGCAGAAAAGAGATTTTAAACATTAATAAACTAAATTATAGTTTTATAAAGTTGCTGATTTTGCATACTATCTCATGACAACTAATTGTCAAAACGAAAGGAACTAACACAATTATGGTTTTGAACTAATTTATCGAATTTAACAGTAGAACAAAAATTAACGCGTGTAAAGTTTGAGAATAGTAATTATTTATTTTTTACAGAAGGATAATAATAAAAATATAATACTTGATTATTGCTGCATTACATTTAATTATCTGAAATACACAGTGTCCCATCGATAAAACCAGGCTCTGTATTGTTTCAAGCTTGATTTCAAACCAAACGTTCACGATGGCCGATTTCAATTATTTAACTGCAGAATACCGCTTACAATTTTGATAAGTTGAGCGTCCGAGAATACATACCCCCATGCGCCAGGACGAATGCCTGGCACTTAAAAACTGATATTATTTTCGGTCGAAGAAACTTTGACATTGACTTGGAGGTATGTATTGATACATTCTCATGTTGAAAAATCCTATTTTCTCCGTATAAAACTTCCCCAGCAGGGAACAAGTAATTGGAAAGTATCTGTTGCTATTTTTCAGATTTTTAAAGACCACTGATGAATGCTAGGTACGTCTGATCATTGAAACAAATCCCATATTATTACAGAACCACCTCCATTTTCTTTTCAGAAACCATGCAAATAGTATGCAAATCCATCACGGCCGTCTAAATTTAATTTTTATCGTCGCTAAATTCAGTCACTTATCACCAAATGACATGTGCTGTTTAACTCACTGACATTGAGCTTCTTTATGTAATGATTTCAAGCATGGTAATCGATCCATCTTACGCTTTTTACTGTCTATTAATAGTTATTTTGAATATTTGTCCTCTAACTGTATTTTTAAATTAAGAGTCCTTACAAATCCTTGTTGAAGCCAATTTTCTGATGCGCCGGTCTAAGTATCTTTGGGAACCATGGCAGGGATTCACCATTATTTCAAAATATTAATTTCCGCCTTATCTATGACAAAAATTCTCCGATTAATTGAGACGACGACTGCTGTTTGAAAATTGTGGTACTCCCTGTTCAGGGCCAGTGCCCCGTGTGCCAGCGTGCTGCAGTCCTTCGGCAATGCACAGTATGGGGATTTGTTCTTATCTGAGTATATTATACGTAGGTTGATCCAAAAAAAAGTTTACAAACAGAAGCATTTGAAACGTAATAATTGTGGAGCGAATATTTCCACCCAGGGTGGTTGACAGATGGCGCTAGTTGTCCTACAGCGGTTCTACGAGTAAGTAGCGTCAGTACGCAGACACTTAAGAGCGACAGTAATGGCACGACGTCTAGAAAAGTGGTCTCGCATAGAGGTGCGAGCCGTAATTCGATTCTTATGGGCCAAGAATGTGGCCGCATCCGAAATTCACAGACAAATCGTTGAGGTATACGGGGACAAAGCCATGAGTAGACAACAGGTAGCGAAATGGTGTCGTTCTTATCAAGCTGGCAGGGAGCATGTGGAAAACCGCAATATGGAAGCAAGCGGCCGTCCAAGTTCTTCAAGGACGGATATCAACACGGCACGTGTTGAAGAAATCATCCAAAGGGATCGACGAGTAACCGTGCGTGAGATTGCCTCTAGAGTTGGACCTGAGTTATGGTAACGTTCAGCGTATCGTAACCGATGAGTTGCGATATTCCAAAGTTTGTGCCCGCTGGGTTCCACGTGCGTTGTCCGCGGAGCATAAGGCCACTCGAATGATGTGCAGCCTCACATTTCTGCAGCGATACCATTCAGACGGCCAACACTTCATCGTTACCGGTGATGAAACATGGCTTCATCACTTCACCCCCACATCCAAAACAGCCACGATGGAGTGGAAACACGCTGGATCACCGACGAGAAAGAAGTTTAAGGCCACACCCTCTGCCGGTAAAGTGATGGCAACCGTTTTCTGGGATACGACTGGTGTTATCCGAATTGAGTATTTGGAGCGTGGCCATACCATTAATGCCGATCGCTATTGTGCCACCTTAACGAAATTGCGTGAAGCCATCCGACGCAAACTGCCTGGATTACTGGGCAAAGGCGTCATTCTGCATGACAATGCCAGGCCCCATACAGCTCGCCAGACTCAGGAATTGCTGCAAAGGTTCAAGTGGGAGGTCTGGAATCACCCCCATACAGCCCCGATTTGGCTCCAAGTGACTATTTCCTTTTTCTGGCGTTGAAGTGAAACTTATCCGGAACACGGTTCACCTCAGACGATGCAGTGAAAACAGCTGGCGAGAAATGGCTCAATGAGCAGGGCCCTGATTACTACCAAGACGGGATAAATAAGTTGGTCGAACGTTCTGACAAATACCTAAACAGGTTTGGCGACTATGTGGAAAAGTAAAGGCCAGATGTGTCTCTTGATTGCCATTTGTATCTTGTTTCTGTTATTAATAAATACTTTTTCCTTTGCCTTGTAAACCTTTTTTTGGATCACCCCTCGTAGATAAAATTTTCTACCAAGACTCTTTTTAAAACACCAAGGGAGTATTCAAAGGAGTCCTCACAGACGTCGTGACTTCCTTCTAGATCAATAAATTTCCTAAATTATAATTAACCTTTCTAAATCGAGGGCTAGATTCACTCCTGTGGAACATTCACTAATTTTGTGTTGATTTTTTTTATCTTTTGCATAGTAATTTATTATTTCAAATAAATGTATGTTATTTAAAGTTTATTTTAATATCTTTATAATTATTGTTAATATTATTTCATTATTATTATTATTTAATTTATTTTACAATTATTGTACAAAATTGTGATCCAGTTAAATATTCCAGCATATTTTATATCGCATGGTTATACCCCACTTAATAGGGTAATTTATCTTCTCAAAATGGCTTCCTGTGAGTGGGCTCGACTGTATAGAAATTCTTTTGCAAAGTACATGAGAAATATTTGCCACATTTACAGTTTTATTATTCTTATCATCAATTAATTTCATGTAGTAGAAAGGCTCTTTCAGTTAACATAGAGCATAAAATAATCTACACGTATACCATTCGCATTCATGTCGTATAATAAAATTAGCTGTTGGGATATTTTTTGTAAGCGTGTCTCGAATAATTGTAACTTGTATTCTAAATAAGAATAATATCTTAACAAATAATAACGATACACTTTGTATGTCGGCATTATGTTTTTTTATGTTTTCAAGTTAACCAACTGCATGTGATTCTGGAAGGACAAGGACGCGAAAGTAAATTTCTCATAATTATGCAAAGTAATTTTCAGGGGTATCTCATATAATCCAAAAATGCATAGAACGTTTTACTTAATACATAAAACTAATATCCGACTTCGTCTCACAGGCGCCAACTTCAGAATATTCCTTATTTTTACTGTAATGTCGTATCGAAATGGTGCATTTAGATTAGATTTCTATATACATTTTTTATTTTATTTATTATTTTTTTATTTGTATTTATTTATTTTAATTATTTATTAATTTATTTTCACAGTGTAGACAAATCAAATCTTTTAATAATTAGAATTTAATATTTTAACACATTATTAGACTATTAAAATGCACAATTTATACAAATTATAAATTCCAATATCGTTTAGAATAAAAGATAATGTTTCTTTTTTGCTTTTTATTTTTTATTTTAGGAATTCAATTATCGAATGGAAATTCAAAATTTTATATTGACTGACTTTTCCACGCTCAAAGAAAAGTTTTATTTCATACTGTATTTCTGAATCATCTCCTATTTAAAAGAAAAAAGTTTTTCCTCTATTACTAATTTTGAGAATAAGGATTTTATTATTATTATTTTAAGCAAGAAAATTACCTAAACAAAATCTGAAGTTTTTTACATTATTTTGCATTTTACATAAATAAATTTTATGGATAAATTAGTTTCGGCTGCACATGTACTATAAAACTTTTATAGTAGATCAGTTTCGACTGCACATGTTCTATAAAACTTTTATATTTGCACTTTCCAGAGGCTGTAAAAAAGAACCACTGGTCAGAATGACCTGATATTTCATTTGAGTATACGTGAAGCAATGGGAATTTGTTTTACTAAAGGAAAAAAAAAAGAGTTCAAAAGTGGACCGATAAATGGCGATGTACTCGTCATAAATGGCTAATTAAAAGACGTGACATGCACATTACACTGTTAAAAATTTGCAGTAAACTGTCCAGTCATTCGACCATTTTTACAGGAAACGATTACATAACCGCAATTTATACCCATTCTGACCATAATATGAGCAATAATATCGCCAGAATAGAGTTTAATTACGATTACGTAAACATTTTCTATAAAAACGGTCAAATGACTGGACAGTTTGTTACAAATTTTTAACAGTGTTCACTTGTGATAAAAAGGCAGATAACATCCAGTTCCTGTTATTCTGCATCTGAGAAGGTAGTCATGACTCTATCATTGAAGGATCGGGCTCTGCTTGTGAAGCTTTTTTTTACAAGAACGGTGACTGTGCGGCGATTGCATTGAAGTTGGACATTAACCCTTTCCGGCATGGTGGGTTAAATTCTGTCCTACTTAATATTAATTCGCAAACGCAACAATGACACAAAAATTCTGGGGAAAATACTTCCTTTTATTATGTACTGGAAGATAAGTTTTTACTTATTTTCAAATAAATTTGCTCGTAAATCCTGGTGTCAATAAATAATTTCATCATTTTAGCCTCGGAAATATTTTGTGTTTGAAAGGGTTAAAGATTTTAAGAAGCGGCTCTGGCCCGATGACTGCATTCAGTCTGAAGAAAATTATTGATAAATTCGAAGAGGAGGGTTCATTTTATGTAAAATGTGGAAGAGGGAGGAAAGCAATTGCTTCGGCATCATTGAAGAACGGGACTACAGCATTGCAGGAAGCGTCAAGCAGTGCTTTGGGAAAGTGCAGTGCACGGGGAATTTCCCGAACTTTAGACATGTTTGTCAGTAATTTTACGAAACATCCTGCAATGCTATCCATACAAAAATACGCATGTTCAGGAATTACTTCCTGCCAAAACGAGAAGCTTTCGCCCTGCAATTTCATGCTCGAATGGAAGTGGACAATGCATGACCATGGAACATTTTGTGGACAAACGAAGCCCATTTCCATCTACAAGGTTCTTTCAATACTCAAAATTGCAGAATATGGTCAAGTTAGAATCCGTTCCAAACGCAACCATTGCCTCACGTAAGCGAAGCACAATAAGCGAAAGTACTACTAGGAACTAGGATCAATACAGTTATAGACAATGTTTTTCTAACTATGACATACAGTATGATGTAATCCATTCTTTCTTCAATCTTCACAAAAAAAATGGTTTTGATTTAATAGATAATTAAATATATTACAGTTTTACGATATAACAATTACTAGAAGTGTCTACATTGTTAAAAATTTGCAGCAAACTGTCCAGTCATTCGACCGTTTTTATAGAAAACGGTTACATAACCGTAATTTAACTCTATTCTGACCATAATAAGGGCAATAATATAGCCAGACTATTAGTTAAACTAGCCGCCACTGGCGACCAGTTTGGTCTCCCTTAAATGTATGTTAAGCACTGTAACACGTTACTTTTATTCATTATTTAATTTTTCTCCTTAATCCTTCGCCAAACCGGAAGATACTAATAGAAAAATCAAGAACTTTTGCAATCATGGTATCATTTCGTATATTTTTTGTTGTTATATATTTCATCTTCCTTGACAAAAACCGCTTAACCCACTTAAGCATTTATGCTTCATGTCCGTTTGCATATCAGTTGCTATATGTTCGCAAATGAGGAGATTGTTAAACATATTAAGTAATTTTCTGTAATTGTGTCCTTGCCATTTGGCGTATTTTAGTTAATACGATTTGATGCAATGAAGTCTATTTTGTGAAAGTCTTTCATAATATCCACATTTACACTGAACCATATTGTTGCTAATATTTTTTTGTTTCTCGCACACTTTGGCTGTAGACTCGATTACGGAAGATTAGAAAATCTATCATTATTCGCATCTAAAACGTCTTGAATAATGTGCCATAATCGGGCTGCATATTATTACACGTAATTTTCGAGTATGGTTTGGTGAAACATTGAACTTTTGGAAGGAAGTTTTGATAATCACATTCCCTTTAAACCATATTTGCTGTCAGCACTTTTGACCCGTGGCGTACAATCTGATTAAAAATATTCACGAATTTCCTTCTAGACGCCGACCTCTGTTCGACTTTGTTTTTCTCTGCCCCCCTTTCTTGATTTCGGTCAGGGGTTTTCATAATTGCGTAATTCTCTTACTTTGGCATTTCTGCTTAATGTCTACTGACTATTAAGATCCGTAACAGATAAATCCGCCGCGCGAACATTGGCGCCTAGAATTCTAATTACAGCAACCCGTTTTTTCTCTGTATATTGTAACTCTATAGTTAATATTATGTATAGTAGAAATATAAAACACAATCGAAGACGTTTTTATTGATATAGTAGATATAGATATGTATATTATATTCATAGGTATATACAGTCGAGCCCGTTTATAGCGAGCCCGCATTTAACGAGATTCCGCATTTAGCGAGGAAAATAGAGTCTTTTGCTTGGTATAATGTTAATAATTGTATTGAAATATACTCTTTTAGCGAGCAAATTTTTGTACTTTGCTCGGATTTAACGAGGGAAATAATTATGGAAGCATGAAATAATTACAGAAATAATAATTAAAAAAAAAGAAAAACATACAGTTTCACTAGAAATTCCCCACTCCTGTTGTAAAGGAAAAATAAGCATTCTTTAAAGTTGTCCAACAACAGGTGCAATAAATTAGAGACAAGCATAGATTCTTGGAAGGGAGGCGGTGATAACTGGACGCCAGTCCTATTGTCCTTTTCCAGAAAGGGTATTTTACAATCTAACTCCTTATCAAACGATGAAGTTTAAAGGTGAAAATGTGTGGGCGGTAAGCAACGGATTCAAGCAACGTCATAACATCTGTGCAGGAAAAACCATCGGCGAAGCCTCCAGTGTGAACAACAAGGATGTGAAAGACTGATTAGATTGCACATGGAAAGATGTACGTGAAAATTATGTTGACGATAACATCTACAATGCTGATGAGGCTGGCGTATTTTACAATCTAACTCCTTATCAAACGATGAAGTTTAAAGGTGAAAATGTGTGGGCGGTAAGTTGCTTTAAAATCACTTAACTGTCTTAATGTGTTGCAACATGTCATGCAAAGACAAGAAAAAACTTTTTATCGTCGGTAAATCTGCAAATCCAAGATGCTTTAAAAGGGTAAAAAGTCTCCCAGTGACTTACAAATCGAACAAAAAGGCATGGATGACTTCTGAATTATTTTTATCTTATTTGCACAAGTGGAATAAGGTGCTTCAAAAACGGAAAAGAAAAATTGCACTCATCATTAATAATTGTTCTGCTCACCCGAAAATCAGCAATTTAAAAAACATAAAACTTGTTTTTTTACCGCTTAACTCAACCTCAGTGTTACAGCCTCTCGATTAAGGTGTTATTCACAGCTTCAAATGCTGTTATAGAAAGCAATTGATTCTGATGATGTTAGAGAGAAATAAAAAATATCAGGATCTTAAAATTTCTGTTCTTGACGCTATACACCTGATGACAGATGCTTGGGGAAGTGTGACTCAATCCTGTATCCAAAATACAGGAAAGCTGGATGGATTGACATAAATGAAGGTGACTTCGAAGATGAAGATGTCTTGCCACTCTCAGTCTGGTTGCAACAAAATAGCATTGAGAAGTTTAACGATGTTTTAAACATCGATGAGTACAATAACGTTGATGACGGTATCTTTACGTCGGGCTTACTCTCTACTGAGGATATATCGTCGTGGAAGAGGTAAAAGCCCAGGAGCAGGTAAAGTAACAGTGACTCGGAAGAATAAACTGTACTTAAAACGCTGACACGTGATTGTGCTGAAGAGTCATTACAAAATCTAGAACATTTTTTTGAAACAATGAACAATACTGATGATGCAACATTTAATGCAATAAGTGTTTTAAGGCGAAAATTGAAGGAAACGAAATTTTGTAAACTCAAACAATCAACTTTTGATGAATATTTTTCTAATTCTCAATAAAGATTACCAAACAGTAATTCACGTAAGTTGTTTTTTATGTATATACTACTAGTTATTAACTAGGATCTGGATATAGCGAGCGACCGGATTTAACGAGCATTTTTCTGTGTCCCGAGCTCCTCGTTAAATACGGGTCCTACTGTAGTATGTGATTAGAATATATATCTCATATTCATTCCGGCGGATATGAAATACCGTCAATAAAACTACCATCGTAAATATCTAAGCTAAACGCCATCAGTATGATTTTATATGTTTTATAAATGTACACTAAATTATTTTTTGTATTATTTTACTTTGATTTTATATTATTTACCATTTTTAATGATGGGTCCTTTTGGGTACAGTTGTCGCAGACGCACTGAATATCATTTTGGCGATATAATTATTGGCTGAATAAATTAACCTTTGTCTGTGTTTTATAATAAAATGTTGTGTTTTTTAATATAAAATAAACTATTTCATAATAAAATAAAAGAATCATGCTGTTTTAGCAATCTCTAACAGGTACCTGAAAATGGGGTTTTCTCGCCAAAATGGCGCAAAACAAAAATCGTGCCAACCCCGGTGCGTCTGCGACATCTGTTAGAATTTAAATTACATGCCGTTCACACTTTTAATTTAAAATAGAAAATAGAAAAATAAGAAATAATATCATAAATCAAAACATTTGATTTCAAAATCAAAGTATATTTTCTAATTTGCACACGCGAAAAACAAAAGCTGGTATTGGCGATTTTTAAAATGCTATTGACGAGATTTGCGCCCAAATAACATAAAAATACTTAATAATACTATGTATTTCATAAATGTATATTAAATTACTGTCTTGAACGCGATTAGTCATTAACAATGGTAAATATGATTGGCGATTAACAATCATTTTCGGTGATATCTCTTCCTGCCACGTACATTTCAAAATTTGATTCATTAAATATTATTACATCAGTTGTATTTGTTTACATTCAACTTACGGCAAGAAAAGATTTGGAAGGAAGTTGAGTTGTATAAGCACTTCATCAAACGAAATTATGGTAAACTTTAATTGTCTCACAGGTCCTGGTGCGAATTATTTTTTTGACACCAGGCAGCGCTGGAAAAAATCATTCACGGAAAACTTACTTTACGAACGATTATCTCCATAGTTTAATGGTTTAATATTTTAAACCTTCACGACGAATGAATCTTTTTTTTTTTCGTTTACTTTCATGGATAGAGAATTTGAACTGCGAAGCTAATTTCAACTGAAGTTATTGCAGAATACATACATAATTGAACGTAAGTCATCTCTCAAATATTAATTTATTTTGAACGATCTTTCTAAAAATGTAACTTTTATGCAGTTTTATTCGAAAAATAATAAATATGAATAAAAATGGCCGTCTGGCATATGAAAAAGCGATGCGGGCTTCCTGGAACTGTTGATGACAGTGACATGACTTACGGTTTTATTATAGAGATTATGGTTATGTAATCGTTTTTTATAAAAACGGTCGAATGATTGGACAGTTTGCTGCAAATTTTTAACAGTGTAGATATAAGTGAGCAGTTCTTATTTTTATATATTCGTAAAGAAACGTATAATATAACGATACAAAAGTCTCAAGGTGCCAGTCCTACTCACACTTGTCCTGTTTTTTAGCTTACAGGCTGTCAAAGCCTGAGAGCTAATGTGCCCGCCCGTTCTGTATGTATGTATGTATGTATGTACGTATGTATGTATGTACGTATGTATGTATGTATGTACGTAACGCGATAACTTGTGATAGAATTATCCGTTTTGCTTCAAATTTTGTTTAGAGGTTCATTCTAATAAGGCGCTTCCCTGATTAGTTTTCGAAGTTCATTGGTTAAGTATAAAGCGGGGAAAGGGGGGGGGGCTAACCCCCCCTTAATTTAGATAAATGGGTTTTTCATGCAGAAGTATCCGTTTTTCTTCAAATTTCGTATATAGGTTCATTGTGATAAGGTGCTTCCCTGATTATTTTTGGGAGTTCATTAGTTAAGTATAAAGGGGGGAAACGGGGGGCTAACCCCCTTAATTTAGATAAATGGGTTTTTCATGCAGAATTATCCGATTTTCTTCAAATTTTGTATATAGGCTCATTGTGATAAGGCACTTCCCTGATTAGTTTTGGCGGTTTATTGGATAAGTATAAAGGGGGGAAACGGAGGGCTACCCCCCCTTAATTTAGATAAATGGGTTTTTCATGCAGAATTATCCGATTTTCTTTAAACTTTGTATATATGCTCATTGTGATAAGGCACTTCCGTAATTAGTTTTGGGTGTTCAATGGGTAAGTATAAAGGGGGTAAACGGGGGGCTAATCCCCTTTAATTTAGATAAATGGGTTTTTCATGCAGAATTATCCGATTTTCTTCAAATTTTGTATATAGATTCATTGTGGTAAGGCCTTTGCCTGATTAGTTTTGGGTTTTCATTTGTTAAGTATAAAGGGGGGAACGGGGAGGGGGCTTACCTCCCTTAATTTAGATAAATGGGTTTTTCAAGCAAAATTATCCGATTTTTTTCAAATTTTGTGTATAAATTCATTGTGGTAAGGCGCTAGCCTAATTAGAGTTTGGGGGTTTATTGGTTAAGTATAAAGGGTGGGAACGGGTGCTTATCCCCCCCCCCTTAATATATTGTCGCTTTATTTTTCGAGTGGCATTATTCTTTGAAAAAATAGCATAATATACAATTAGTGTGAATAGCCTGTGAGCTCAATGCCCTCAGTTTAACTGGGCAGTTTTCTTTATTATATTAGTATATGTCTTTATTTTTGATACAAAACTGAAATTTTAGGTCTGATGTGTATTAAAATTCGGACGGATTAAAATTTCAGGAAGGTTTCAAACTTGCACACATAAAAACTTGTGTGCAAACTTGAAACTTTGCGTAAAGTAATAAATAATTTGCCATAAAGTTTGCGCAAACTTTACCATTAGAAGGCAGGGGGGGGGAGGGCAATAAGATGCTGTGCTTTAAGCTTAATTATAGTACAGAAAGAATACTATGCATAGGTCAGGAAATACCTTAATCAAGTCTTGATTGCTGTGTACACTGAAGTCGTTCCAGATGTGTATTCCCTTGATCTTTTGAAGGAATGAGAAAGATTGCAATAAGCATTCACATTTTAATTGGCAGACTCGTTGGATGAGTGTTCAATTATATTGGTACTGTTGATTCTTGTGATTAGAAACGATGGACATAATGATTTTACTGAGGTAGTACACTAACATCAAGACGAATTTTCTGTCTTCTGTTTTTCCCCATTCTTGGCTAGGCCAATGGTTGTTGGCTTTAAATAAATTGATAAGAGGTGCAGAGTTCGTCAGATTATCAGTAAAGATAATTAAGATCTGAGTAAAATAAATCGAAATTGCACTTACTAAGTTGTAAAAGGACTTTATACATTCCTAGAAGCCAGAATTCAATGTAACAGCGAAAGTGTTTCGTTTACAAAATTTTACAAGAATATTTTTGCAGGAAAATTAACCATATGAACCATGATATAAATAAAACGAGTGTTAGCGGCGAAGTATTTTCAACACTACTACAATACAATATTGTGCAAATATTGGCAAAAAAATATCAGCAGCTTATTCCTGAAGTGTATAACTATCCAAATATCGGCCTCAATATTACAACAAGATTTACCCAATGCAGCAACAATATTGTTTTCTGTTGAATATAACATGGAACTAGGACTAATACATAGCAATTAATATTTTCTTCCTTTCAACGTTATAAAGAAAATGCCTCCATAATTTTGGTAATGGGTTTGATAATTCATACACTAATCTTCATCGCAATCGTTATGTTGAATGGTATTAAATCCTCTGATTATCATTCTCCCTTTATTCGAAATAGCGATATATAACTGATCATATTTCTGAGAGTAAAACGCGAGAAATACGTTTTCTATTAAGATTATGATGAATGGACACTTCAGTACAAATCCGGGACAAATATCTATTCCTTTTTTCGTGAGTAGTTTCCTTCTCAGATCTTATTTTTCCATCTCGGTTTGTTTTTTCTAGCAAAATATTTAAGAATGGAGATGGAATAATATAAAAGAAGACTCTGGAAAACTGTTAACAAATTCTAGACCGATCACGAATGTGTTTGCATATAGCTACCAACTTTTACGCTTTTTTCTTAATACTATTAGCTTCACCTTATATTTGATCGCAGATTTATGCACTTAAATAAAGCGAAGATTATTATTCCAAAATAGTGGTTGGTTCCTGAATGTTGGCAGCTCTGCAAACGCGCATGTACACGTGACCTGTCAACAATGGATTAAGGTGCGAAAATTTCAATATTTTCTACATGTAAGTATATGTGTATTTATTTCAGTATACAACAAGTATCTATATTATAAAGCAAATACGCGTAACGCTGACTTCATGTCCCTGAATTGAGAAATCCATTTTTCTTTTATCGTATATTTAATAACTTTTAAAGATTGCACAGTTTTAATTTTTACACTGTCGAATAGAGAAAAAAGTGTACTTTCAAATACAATTTCTTTGAAAACTGCACTTCAATTTACTGATTGTAAATGGTTTTAAAAATAATTTTCAAGTATGATACATTTTTTAAATATGATGCAGCCCGATTATGGACGATTAACCCAGTTTCATATAAAACAATCTAAATAGTTCAGCATTTGTTTCCAGCTAATATTCCCTAACTAAATTAACACTTCATCAATAAATATAGAAATAAATAAATAAAACACAAGTTTAACAATTATGTAATCGAACTACGCGCTTAAGCACTGACATAATCAGACCCTAAAAGGTGCTATAAATAGTGAAATCTTTGGCAATTTTTTTGGCTATAAACCGTTGGCATGGTGCTAATAAGGAAGTACCGTTTTCAGTAAATTTCAAAACTTTATTTAAATAATTGATATTTTTCATATAAAAAAGCTTTTTGGTGTTGTTAATGGACAATCAAAAAAATCTATGAGTTTTCAATAAAAAATTATTTTTATTTATATTCACCGGTACACCGGATAGTATGTTCTGAAAAACCCGGGAGACATGGGTTGGATTCCCTGGTTTCTATAAAAATAAAATTAATTGGAATTGATACTAAGTTTTAAATTTAGACATTTTTAAAAATTGTAAAAAAAAAAAAACTCATTGTAATTTTACTGTTGTATGAAAGGAATAATAAGCAATGTATAATTAAATACCTCTTACTTTTTTTGGATTATCTATACTATTATATAAAGAGGAAACGGTGACTGACTGACTGACTGACTCATCAACGCCCAGCCAAAACTACTAATGTCAGGGTCACGCAATTTGGACTGTAGATTGCTGTTATGGCCTGGGCAAGCAATAAGAAGGGATATCTGAAAATTCCCCCCCCCCCGAAGGGCATTAAAGGGGGGTTCGAATGTTTTAGGTCATTTTGCCATACCTCAGCCAGCAGTTATAGGTAGGAACTTGAAATTCCAGAAATCAAATCTACTAAAAAAATGATTAAACACCTATTTCAGCGATTTTAGAAATTCCCCCCAGAAGGGGTTTAAAGGGGGGGTGGTCGAATGTTTTAGGTCATTTTGCTATATCTCAGCAGCAGTTAGTTATACGTAGGAGCTTGAAATTCCAGAAAATAAATCTACTGAAAAATGATTAAACACCTATTTCAGAGATTTTAGAAATTCCCCCCAGAACGGGGTTAAAGGGGGGTGGTCGAATGTTTTAGGTCATTTTGCCGTATCTCAGCAGTAGTTATAGGTAGGAGCTTGAAATTCCAGGAAACAAATCTACTAAAAAAATGATTAAACACCTATTTCAGCGATTTCAGAAATTCCCCCAGAAGGGGGTTAAAGAGGGGTTGGTCGAATGTTTTAGATCATTTCGCCATATCTCCGCAGCAATTATAGGTAGGAGCATGAAATTCCAGAAAACAAATCTACTAAAAAAATTATTAAACACCTATTTCAGCGATTTCAGAAACTCCCCAGAAGGGGGTTAAAGGGGGGTGGTCGAATGTTTTAGGTCATTTCGCCATACCTCAGCAGCAGTTATAGGTAGGAGCACGAAAATCAGGAAAACAAATATACTAAAAAAATTATTAAACACCTATTTCAGCAATTTCAGAAATTCCCCCAGAAGGGGGTTAAAGGGGTGTGGTCGAATATTTTAGGTCACTTCGTCATATCTCAGCAGCAGTTATAGGTAGGAGCACGAAAATCAGGAAAACAAAGCTACTAAAAACTGATTAAACACGTATTTCAGCTATTTCAGAAATCCCCCCCCCCGAAAGGGGTTAAAGGGGGTGGTCGAATGTTTTAGGTCATTTCGCCATACCTCAGCAGCAGTTATAGGTAGGAGCACGAAAATCAGGAAAACAAATATACTAAAAAATTATTAAACACCTATTTCAGCAATTTCAGAAATTCCCCCAGAAGGGGGTTAAAGGGGTGTGGTCGAATGTTTTAGGTCATTTCGCCATATCTCAGCAGCAGTTATGGGTAGGAGCACGAAAATCAGGAAAACATTTCTACTAAAAAAATGATTAAACACCTATCTCAGCGATTTTAAAAATTCCCCCCAGAAGGGGGTTAAAGGGGGGTGGTCGAATGTTTTGGGTCATTTCGCCATATCTCAGCTGCAGTTATAGGTAGGAGCGCGTAAATCAGGAAAAAAATCTACTAAAAAATGATTAAACATATATTTCAACGAATATAGAAATTCCCCACCCGAGGGGTTAAAGGGGGGTGTTCGAATGTTTTAGGTCATTTCGCCATATCTCAGCAGCAGTTATAGGTAGGAGCGTGAAAATCAGGAAAACAAATCCACTAAAAAAATGATTAAACATGTATTTCAGCTATTTTAGAAATCCCCCCCCGAAGTGGTTAAAGGGGGGGTCGAATGTTTTAGGTCATTTCGCCATATCTCAGCAGCAGTTACAGGTAGGAGCGCGAAAATCAGGAAAATAAATCTACTGAAAAATGAATAAAACACATATTTCAGCAATTTTGGAAATTCTTTCTAGAAGGTGGTTAAATGGGGGGGGGGTCGAATTTTTTAGGTCATTTCGCCATATCTCAGCTTTTATGTAGGAGGGCGAAATTAATTAAAACAAATCTACTAAAAAATTGGTTAAACACGTATTTCGGCGATTTTTTAAATTCCCCCCAGAAAGTGGTTAAAGGGGTTTTCAAAAGTTTTGGATCATTTCGGCATATCTCAGCAGCAGATTTAGGTAGGAGCATGAAATTCAGGAAAACACATCTACTAAATGATGTATAAACACGCATTTCAGTGGTTTTAGAAATTCCCCCCGAAGGGTTTTTAAAGGGTGGTTTCGAAAATTTCAGGACATTTCGCCATATCTCAGGATTTGTTTTGTGTAGGTGCGCGAAATTCAGGAAAACAAATCTACTAAACAAATGATTAAACACGTATTTCAGTGAATTTAGAAATCTCCCTTCTCCCCCCCCCCCGAAGGTGGTTAAAGGGGGATTCGAAAGTTTTAGGTCATTTCGCCATATCTCAGCAACAGTCTTTTGTAGGAGCGCGAAATTCAGGACAACAAATGCACTAAAAAAATTACATTGTCTACCCGTGCAAAGCCGCTAGTTTCTAATAAAATTAATTATTATTAAAGTTTTCCATGCAACGTTTCCTCCACCAATAATCCAGAAATAATTTTTCAAACCTCCTATGAATGATTTTTCTTTATTATAAGCAGATGAGCAATAACTCCAAAAATATTTACTAAATGATTTCAAACAAAAAGAGATTTTATCCCCTCCCTCCTTCCCCGAGTTTCTTAATGAATAAATTCTTTTCGAAGATTAGATGTCCAGAAAATATTGTATTCAAAGGCCATTTCATCTTTTGTAGTGCACTTTTGATTGGCGTAGTAAAATACCTTTTCAGGAAATAAGGACCGTAAATGGGATAGAAAATATGCTGTTCACATTCTTCTTGAGGGATTCGGTTAAATAAAATGAGTCACTAGAAGATTTACTAATGCGTGTGTCTTGAATAATTATATATGTGAGCCCTGTTTGAGAATAATATACAAGGACAAATAAAATATAAAGAAGTCTTTCTTATTATCAATAGCCATTTTTTATACTTGTTGTCATGCCAATCATGTTAAGTTGTTTGCGGTCTAAAAATTCATTTGCAATCGTTTTGTTTTTCGTGTATTTATTTATTTAGTCGTTATCCTTATGAATAAACACGACGAACAAAGTGCTGTTGCACAAAATATAATTATTAAATTTTCAACAAATAAAAATTTTCAAACCTTTTGAAATTTGACAAAGATTAAACGTACAATTCAGAAATGACATCGCATCGTGGTCTCAGGTATTTAAATGGCAAAAATCAAAATCCATAAGACTTTCCGGTGTTTATGAAATCCCATTCACCAAGGCAGGTGGAACAATACAATACAATATAGGAATGACAAACAGAAAATTTAAAACAAGAATAAAAGAACATATGGCAGATATCAAACATGACAGAAGAACCACCGCTTTAGCCAGACAATATAGAAAGGAGCAGTTGCAGATTGATTTCAAGAATAGTAAAATAATTTTTCAATCAAGAGCTTATTTCCCATCCATTATCCGTGAATCTATAGAAATATATTTGCGAGAAGATTGCATTTGCAACGAAACCGCTTCCTTTGAATTAGCTAAAATTTGGCACGCGATGATCGATAGATTGAAAAAGCAATAAAAATAAAAATAAATAATAATTTTTCACGTTTCCCAGTTTTGGCCAATTTAAGCACCAGCTAGCCTTGGACATGCGATCTCGTGGCATTTGTTTACTATTTTCAAAAATATGCGAGAATATTGTATTTATCATTAAGATCCGAAGATGTCACCGATAGTTGTGAACGAAACATATGTTATCTACATTAAAAAGGTAATTTAAATATATCCGTGTTATGTTTTTATCACTTTAAGCATTATTGGACTTTAATTTAAAGTTAACAAGTGATTGTATTATATTACTTATGACAAAAATCGTTTAAAAATGGCCATGGAGTAGGTGAAACAAGGCTATCCCGTATGGAATGGCACACAAAAAAGTGAAACTTCTCCACTGAAGCAAACGCTGATAAGGTTCTCACTTATAATTTTTGAGATATATGGGGTATTTTGTGCATCAGTTTTATTCATGAAAGACGCATATATAATGAAGTATAGTAATTTTTATTTTGGGGGAAGATTAAAGCAGCGTATCAGTCAAAGACGATCTATTCCGATTCGAATAAGGAAAAGGGCAGCTGACGTCACTGTGAATAAATTACTGTGGGTTACTCGTGGGATATGTGACTTTATGACTCCAACTGTACACAAGAATTCAGGTGATCTAATTGGTGTACGATTAACAGATATCTGGATTGGAAATAATACCCATCTGTAAAAAATAATAGACTCAATGATTCAATTAATAGATACACGATAACATATGGAAAGAAAAAGTATAACAATAGGAGCTTGACGAAATCGCAAGATTATTATGAGGCTCGTGAAAGGTGAAGTTGAAACAAAAAGCGAAAGAAAATAGTTGTTCCATATTTTGTATCTCAGTATGAAGATTGATAATCCGACATATATATACTATATAGGTCGCCCAAAAGAAAGTGGCACTGCAGTCGGTTTGAGAAAAGTTTTAATGGTATTAATATAAATTAGTATACAAAAGAAAGAAGTTATACAGACGTAACAGATAGGCTACTTATAGGTTGTCACCTTGTAGGTCCTTGGCAGGCCCGGACTGGCCAGGTCGGCTGGTCGGCGATTGCCAAGGGCCCCCGGCCAAAGGGGGCCCTGGAGGGTCCCCAAAAATGGATATACTACTTTGACTATTTCCCAGTAATCTTACGAGTTTACAATCAATTTTAAGTAGTTGACAGTTGGTTTTATTATAGTAGCCTACGTAGTGGCGCCGGTGGTGGCGTCGTGTCGCGTCGCTGGCCAGACGGAAGAGGGCTGCTGACTGACTCATCGCACTCTGTGCAGTGCTCATAGGCTCAGATTCAAAGCGTATTGCGACGCTCACTCGCCCAGTGTCGTAGTATGGTTGTAGTTAGTGCAGTGTCACAGTTGTGCCACTTCTCTCGGCAGTGCTGATTCATCAAGAACTAAGGCGCGCTTCACACCAAGGAGACAAGATACCTACCACGAAATTAAAAAAACGTAGTATGTAGAAAAATAAATCCAATAGAATCTAATCAACTTTCCGGTGTTTATGAAATCGCATTCACTAGGGCAGAGGGAACATTACAATACTATATATGAATGACAAACAGAAAATTTAATACAAGAATAAAAGAATAAAAGAACATATGGCAGATATCAAATAGGACAGAAGAACTACTGCCTTAACTAGACTACATAGAATAGAGCCGTTGCAGATTGATTTCAAGAAAAGTAAAATAATTTTTCCATCAAGAGTTTATTTCCCATCCATTATCCGTGAATCAATAGAAATATATTTGCGAAACGATAACATTTGCAACGAATCAGCTTCTTTTGAATGACCTAAAATTTGGCACGCGATGTTTTACAAATTAAAAAAGCAATAAAAATAAAATAATTTTCACGCTTTCCTGTTTGACCTATTTAAGCAGCTGCTTACATTGGACATGTTATCTCGTCATTTATGTCTATCATTTTCCAAAACTTTGCGAGAATCTTTTATTTATCATTTTGATCTGAAGATGTCGCCGTTTGAGCGAAGGAACATATGTCATCTATATTAAAAGGTATTGTTAAACCTTTTGTGTTCTTTTTTTTTATCATTTTAAGTAATAATTACACTTTAAATTAATGATATAGTTTTGTTTACTGCAAAACAAAGCATTGCGTAGAGAGGGGATAAAGCTGACGGGGCTTATATGCTTAACTCTGCAGATAATGATGGTGATTTTCTCGAACTAGTCATGTTGGTTACAAATTATAATTTGATTTTACAAAATCATGTGAGATATTGAAGACAGGAAAAAGTACAAACTGAAAATAATGAACAAATGAAAAGCCACAAGAAAGTTAACTAAAGCACCGACTGGACTGGACATGGCTCTTTGTTGATATTTTTGTTAAAAACCTTTATCAACAAGCTACTTAAATTAATGGTACGTATATTACTTTGAAAGACCTTTATGATAGAATAATATTTAGCGTGATGGTAGATAGTATTCACGATGTAGCTGCTATGAACCAGTTGGCAATTTGTGTCCGCTATGTCGTTCAAGGAAAAATATATGAAAGACTTTTAGAAATAACAGTTGTCGATGATTCATGTGGATTGGCTTTGTACGAGCTTATAAAATCAGAATTAGCCAAGTGTGGCGTTTCAACATCAAATATTATTGCTTGTTTATTACCGAGCTAACAATATGAAAGGCTGTTATAACGGTCTACAAGCTACAGCTCAGTTCAGAAAAGAAAATCTTATTTACACTCACTGTATGGAACACGGACTGAACTTGGTAGTAGCTGATTCAACAGTGACGTTGCTCCAAGCAGAGAACTTATTTGGATTGGTGGAAGAATCTGCTGTTTTTCAAAGCTCGTCTTATAAAATAATGGCCATATGGGAGAGGAAAGGGGAACAAAAAGTAACCATATTGCACACGAAAAACTGTTAAGATTGCAATTAATAGGAGATACAACGTGGTGCAGCAAACATAAAGATCTTTCTTTGATTATCGATTTTTAAGAACTGAGGAAAGTGTACACAGGGGAACTATTCAATTTTATTGCCGTTTTAAAAGAAATATCAAATGGAGATTTTGACTACAAATCAAAATTCATGACAAGTAATTTGATCAGCCAGTTGTCCAAATTTGAACTATTTATGTTGATTGTTTAACTAGATATATTTCTTGATACATCTCCTATTTAAAAATATTTACAAAATAAAACCATTGACAATTCTACAGCCTGGAACTTGGTAGAGAAGCTGCTTCAACAAGTAAGGGATAAAAGGAGTGATAAACACTTTCAGTCTCTATATTCAAAAACAAAATATTATGCAAGTATAGTTAATGGCAAATTAGAATATAACAGTATTGGTGTAATAGTAGAATTAGATTTCAAGGGAAAAAAACTTCAAAGAAAAATATAATGCCTGGTGAAAAATAAATGCACGAAGCTCCTGGAATCTCAACTGTTCATACTATAAATTGGTCTTTTTCAGTGTTTTAGATTGTGCCAGTACAAGTATCGAAGAAAGATTATGGCCAAACAAAGAAAATTTAGAAGATTGTTCCTGGTTAAATTCAATGTTGAATTCAGACACTTTTCTCCAGGCGGGATTTCTGTGGCTTCGGGGGGATACTGTAGAGTTCCGGGGGGGTGATTACGGAAATTGCACTTTTTAACAATTAAAAGCATAAGATCTCAAATCTTCCGGGGGGGGGGGGAATGTCCCTTGAATTCAACACTGGTTAAATCAAAAGAAATTTAATGAAATCGTAATGCTTGATAATTTTCTTACGGAAGTCCTTTGTAGCATTTCTAAACATTGTAAAATTGTAAAATTAAAAGAAGTCAGTTATTGATAGAGCTGAAACAGTTTGCAGATCAGTATGAAAGTTTTACAATAGCTGAACAAACTAACATTGAAAGAAAACAAGACAATATGAATCGAGCTAAAGAAATCTGTGAATATGACGAATCCGAATTTGAAGAAAACGAAAATCTTTTGGTTACTGCTCTGGCAAGAAATAATGTTTTCGGTGTTTATCATGCACCTTTACTGTTGTTTTTGAACTCTCACAATCTGGAATGTTTACCAACCTGTATGTAGCTTAAAAGTTTGTACTAACCATATCTTGTACACAAGTCACTAAATTTACAAGCCTAATTTTAAAAAATTAAATATTCTAATATTCTATTTCCTCTAAATTCCCCGGTAAGGGTAAGGGGCCCCTTTTCATTCTCTAGCTGAGGGCCCCCAAAGGAGCCAGTCCGGGCCTGGTCCTTGGTGATTACCACATGCGCTTGACCAGGTCGTGACCTGTCGTCAGTACTGATTCTTCCACTACGAAAATCCCTACACCATCGGAATACCGATCGAGTGACATACACATTTTGCATTCGACAATAGATTTCACTAGCACTCACATTTTCCGCTGTTAAAAATTGCACGATCACGCGTTGACACCGTTTGGAGGCATCCATGATGTGAACAATGCCTTTTAACGTGCTTCCACGCTATCACGTACGCATATGGCGGGATCTGACAATATCACATGCATTCTCAGCACTCTGCACTCTCTATAGAAGCATGCGCAGTCATTTTTCTCTTCAAATGGCGTAGTTATTACAGAAATGCCACTTTCATTTGGGCGACCATTATAAAATAAAGGATTAAATGTAGAATTCTATGTGAATTTATGTTTATGTTTACAACGATATTATAGTATTGATATGAAGTGTCGTGATCTCATCATCAGATTGTTTGGTTGAGTAAGTAATAAACATTGTTTAAGTTAAATTGAAGAGATATAGTCATTTGTAGTTATAACTCAAATGAATATTTAAGCATTTATAAGATTATAAATAAAAATCCTACATATCTGTGATACGGTTGGACTACATCGCCATGACGTTTTCTGCAATGATCACTAAAGCCTACCGAAACTCTACATACTAAAATACAGTAGGTATATTGGTTGACTGACGTGTTTGTTGGTAAACATGCCCATTCCTTATATTGTTCATCTCGGGCACCATGCAAGCCTTCACATACGAGATGTAACGAATCAAAATTTTTACTTGACAACACCCGAACATACTCCATATAGTCTGAACTTGTCATCTTAGGACTAACGTTTGTTTTATTTCCATTAAATAAGCATTGAGAAAGATTTCCATCAGATAAAGAAGCCAGAAAAATTTTGTGTAGCATCCTACATACACATCCTAATTCTTTTCATTATAAAAGAATTAAAAAAATCCTCTCGATGTGTTGAATAAAGTTGTGTATGACGACATTGTGAAATCCATTGTGAAAGTAAAATTTCTGTTTTTCAACTCTTTTATACTTAAACATTATCTAAATAAGTAGGATTTTAATTTTATTATTACTTACCCATCATACGTAGTATAGGGCAAGTCTTGTAATCGTTTTGAAAATCGAAAAAAAAATTTTGACGGATTTACACGTTTCAGACACTGGAGATTCCGAAAAACATATTTTTAGAAAAAAAATTTGCCGTCCGTCTGTGTGTGTGTCTGTGTGTCTGTAAACGCTCTATCTCCCGAAAAAAATGAGATAGAGACTTGCAATTTGGTATGTACTTAGTATGTAATAATGGGAAGAAGCCTATTTCATTTCAATAACCTCGATTAACCGGAACAATTTTTTTCGGACTCTCGAAGTATTCGTTCTGATGAAAGGTATATAAAAATTTTCGAAATTGTTTATTTTAAGAACTGAATATAAAAGACAATTAAAAAACATAAATTTTGTATAAGGCACGAAGTCGACCGGATAATTAGTTGCCGAGATATTTGAAATCCTATTTTCCACACTCGTCGATTTTTCATGACCCTGTATTTCATCCAAATTTCACTTCAAAGATATATTTTAATTGGAAATTTGACGCTTAATCAGATGCAATAAACCGCTAGTTAATAAGATTATTATTTTTGGAGTTATAAGGATGTTTCTTTCAAGCAATTCAGTAATCGAGCCTTTAAAGTTTGTGACGTCATCAAGCCACGATTTTATTTGAATTGCAATGCACTTTATAAGTAGTTTACACATTTTTATTTTAATATTTTACATTATGCATATCCATGATGGGTAAGTATTACGGTGGCCCCCAACGACTAGTTTTTTTATGGTGACAGGTGCTTCCCTAAATGTAAAAATTAGCGAATGAAATGTAAATGTGTGATAATAACAGTGTCTAATTTAAAGGACTAGTCGAAACAAAATTTGTATTATTTCAATAATAAAAAACATAGATATTTCATAAAAGTTAGAAATTTGGAAACTCTTTAAAAACATAAGCAAGCATATTTTAAAAAATAGTAACTGACAGATCAAAATTTCAGATCATTTTATGTACACTAATTTCCTATGCAAAATGTTAAATTTTCATGATAATCTGACTAGCCATTTTCGCGAAATCATATACACAAGCTTTGAAATAACCGTTTTGAATAAAATTATTTAAAAGTTAATATATCTTAAGCTGAAGAGCTATACACTTGGTCTAACGTTCTACCGTCACTCCAATGTAATATGTATTTAAATTTATAGCTGATTTCAAACATCGGTTGTTTTCAAAACTTCTTCCATCTTCAAGACAATCATTAAGGACTGAAAACGCTGACCTCGAAGCTCTTATTTTAGAGAGAGGAATGAAAACGCTGACTTCGAAGCTCTTATTTTAAAGAGAGGAATGAAAACGCTGACTTCGAAGCTCTTATTTTAGAGAAAGGAATGAAAACGCTGACTTCGAAGCACTTATTTTAGAAAGAGGATTGAAAAGTATTTGGATGGAGCTAAATCTGAGTTGTATGGCGGATGTGATAAACATCCTCCATAAGTCTCATCACACGCGTGTGTTTTTTTTTTTTAAACAAAGTGTATACACATTTTTTGAGACACCTTGCGTTACATCGTGTTTATATTCAAGGACAATATGTGACTCTGGTTTGATTTTTCTTTTGATAGTGTCATTAAAAACTCTTGGTGATGCATGTCTCAAATAATGCTTTGGTTTCTGCAAATATATCACACTGGATATTTCCTGAAACATCTATCAGTCTTACTTATATTCGAAAGAGCCTAAAATAAATGTTCATCTCTTAAAAGGGAAGCTTACACAATCTTAAAACTTAAGGTTGTTTATTCACAAGTCCAAACTGAATACTTTCTGACACATTCTTTTTAATTCATTTTTGCTCGCAAATGCATGAAATTGGGCTTGTGCTCTTATTTAGAAACATTTTAATCAAAAAGTTTTTTCCTCTTTTTTTTTTTTTTTTTTTTTTTTTTTTTTGATAAAGGCAGAATACCTTTCAGAAAAATCCTGTCAAAGTGGACGTTTTAATCCAAATTTCCGGACGCGACGGCACCGTAAAGAAAAAAGAAATGTTGCCCTAAGACAACAATTGCTTATAGCTTAAAATATAATTCATTTATCAAAGATGGAAAAACTAGTCAATGCCAAATCACTTCAATAATCATGTTTACAAGTGTCATTTTTTTTTTTAATGTTTAAAAATGTATCAGGAAGTTTCGTGTTATTGAGCTGCGAAAAATATTTTTTTTCAGAAGCGTAAGGGGGTAATGCTATTTACGACACCTGAAAAGTCGCTGATTTTGTTTTGGTTGTTGTTATTGTTTCCTTGAAAAAACATACATCTGAATGAATACTGGCTTGGGAGTATTTATTACATAAATCTTTAACATAATACAATTTTTTGTTTTATTAAAAATAAAAAAATGGCGGCGTTGGAGCTGTGACAGCATGGTGATGCCAAAAATGTAGCCTCTGCTGCTTGCAGCACAAATGCTCTTTAAATGAACCCGGAATTAAAAAAAAAGAAATCTGTAAATCTACAACAAATTTACAAGAGAAGCCCACAGGATCATTAAAAAATATTGATATTTATAAAAGTGGCCAAACATGCAACAAAAATGGGTACAGTTTTCCGTACAAAAACTTGACTTTGTACACTGATAAAATAAAAATATTTCATCAATCAAAATAATCTTGTATACTTCTTTAGAGAAAAGTTTTGAGAATATGTGGTTAAAATTTGTAGGCTTCCGGTGAAAATTGTTAAAGTAATATGCTGGAAGCCAATTTTCTGGTATCCCCATGTTACACAGCTCCAACGCGTCCATTTTTAGCACTTTCCAACACAGTTGAAAAGTGTTTATGAATTCGGTTTGTTTGTCTGTCTACCTGCATATCTGTCTATCTGTCGTCTGTCCGTGCTCTAACTCACGTAAATATACTCGGATTGCTTTGAAATTGGTATATGTTAATGGGTTTTACTATGGCATGTTTGGTATTGACTATATGAAGTGTGCATGTAGTATTTATGGTTCTTTTACAGGGAAACTCAAAATAATTCTGTTACATTACGTTCTATGGTGGAAAATTGTTTGCGGCGTATTTTAATGATGTTACACATTTTTAAACATATTCAAATTGATACATATCAATGAGTTGCACTACAGGGCGCTTACTTTAGAATATGGTGTGCATAGAGTGCATCGTTCATTTACAGGGACACTCAAAAGAATGCCGTTACATTACGGTATCTATGGAATCTATCTATCTATCTATTACACTATGGGAAAATCGTTTGCAGCGTATTTTAATGATGTTAAACTATTTTATATATATTAAAATTGATACATATAACTGAGGTACACCAGGAGGCGCTTACTGTAGAATATGGTATGCATTAAATGTATCGTTAATTTACAGGGACACTCAAAAGAATATGGTTACAGTACTATCTATGAACAATAATTACTGGTAGCACGCTTTCAGTTGTGGTATGCGTTTTTAAATGTAACTAATTTTTTACCTATTAATTGGTGCATGTAAATTCAATAGATCATGAACATGGCTGCTCAAAAATCTCACGTACATTTCCATTTATTGACGGAAAATACTGAAGGGGAAATTTTAATTGTACTTTGTATTACCTAAATGAAGTAAATTGTAGCATACTGCATTTCCTAAATGAAGTAAATTGTAGCATAGTGTATAGTATACATACAAATCTATAGATCATATACAGGGCTACATAAAAGAATTCGGATATTTTGTTTGACTTTTGATAGTAATTGCTGAAATTGAGTTTGTTATGCGTTTTCTAAATTGTTTACTTAATGAATTGTGAAGTTTTGTTACAGTATTGTGAATGTGTTGGAAAGTATTTCATAATCTACTCTTGATGCATCATTTTTTGTTCTTGTTGATTTTATGAATAATGAAAAGAAATTTGTTAATGGTTGAAAAAATAAATACCTTCAAACCAATTTTCATTCCGATGCATAGTTTCTCAAAAATAAAAGCATTGTAAAGTAACGTTATCCCCCTTTCGAGACATGATGAATGGGCTGAAATGGGCTTTCATATTCGGAAAGAAGACATAATTTTCACTTTGCTAAATTTTATTGCAAACAATCTGCGAATGAAGGCGAACGTATCGCTTTTTATCAAACAGGCTATGCCATTACTGTATTGTGTGGAAGAATCTAATACTGATTCATTTCTATATGGGTCATTCTCAGATAAGGGGAAATTTTATGTCATTGACCAAAAAATTGAAATTGGATGTGTGTAACATGAATGTTTTTATTTTATTTTAAGAAATATTTAAAATTTTAAGCAAAGATCTTGCGCAAAAGTTCGAACATAAAGAAACTAATAATTTAAATATCCTTCTATATTAAAAAAAAAAGTAATCTGAAACTGAGCCAAAAACGAAATGGACCAATCAAATTCTGCGTAGATATTCCGGGTTATTCTCATCGCTTTTTTACTAGGGACTTTTTTGAGGAGCTATTACTTTTTTTCTAGCCATCCTACGGATTCGAAAATCATACCACTAGACGCGAAATATAACAAGCTTTCAGAAATTAAAAAAATTATCACGGTCGGACAATAAAAACTCAAAATATCCTTAAAAATCGAGTAAAAAATCTTTTATTGAAAAAGTCATTTTTTTATATTGTTGTCAATTTCTAAATAACAGCAAAGGATTATATTTTATCTCAAATAAAAAATGTATTTGCGCGAGACTATTAAAAACAATTATGAAAGTTTAAAATAATAATTAAATGATCACGTGTTTAAAGCAGGAAATAAAGAAAATTACGTCATAAAAATTGTGTTTACACATGAATATTAAAAATAAAAAAGTTGAATTAAATGAAAAAGCATTATAACCTGATTACAGAAGAAATTAGCCGTTCGTGATATCATCATCATCATCTTTTTAAAACAGGATACATTACCAGGTTTTAAGAGGCTGTGAAATCAGAACGGGGGTTGGTGAGCGTAGCGAGTTGGGGACAAAGCCCCCTACTTTAAAAAAATTAAAATGATGCAAAGTTGGCATATCTTTAATTTCAAATTTAATATTTCAGAATTATAGTTTTAAGTGATGGAAAGCCTTAGAGCAAAGACAAAAACAGTATAATAAATTTTCATCTCCCTGCTTATAATTTGATTAGCATTTTAGCTTTAATACAAAAAAAATATATACACGGTGATTCATAAAAGATGGGCAGAACTTTAAGGGGTTATAGTACACTTAAAGACAAATAATATTAAATAGGAGACTAAGGGTCCCAGACGTATTCCCAAGGAGATAGGGGGCATTAAAGTTTAGGGTCCGAAATTTCAAATGATTATAAAACATGGAAAAATTGGTCGATTCGTTTGCGGTTTTTGCAAAAAATTTTCTTTATGCCAGTATTTTCTTGAAATAAAATTTTAAAGTTCAATTTCAAAAAATGCCGATAGGGGGCGCTTTAGACTTTGGAGTAACAAACAACTATTTTTTAACGTTATTTTTTGTATTTCTTTAAATGATTTCGAAAGCTTAGACTTAAACTTAAATTTTGATCTAAAAATCTGAGTCCTAACGAGTAGTTAAGTAGCGTAAACTGAAATTTGAAATTTGAAACCCTTCTCCCCCCAGAACAAAAATCAGTTATTCCCGATCTTTGTGTCGTAGATTAGGCTCTAACTACTGCCGCGTTTTGCTAAAATTATTCTTTATGTCAGTATTTTCTTGAAAATAAATTTTAAAGAAAATTTTCAAAAAATTCCGATAGAGGGCGCTTTAGACTTTGGAGTAACGAACAACTATTTTATACCGTTATTTTTTGTGTCTCATTAAATGCTTTCTAAAGCTTAGACTTAAATTTTCAGCCCAAAATCTGAATCGTTAGACGTGGTTAAGTTTCTGGGGAGAGGGGTTTGAAATTTCTACTCCTGAGCACAGTTCAGTTTACCATGTCCACACATTGTGTGCTGTGATACGAGGTAAAAAGACACAAATTAGGATTATGTTACCAAAGCATATTTATTAACATGTAATCACAATAAATGTTCAAAATTGTGACCACCAGAGGTTATGCACGCAGAACAACGGCGACGAATGGAAGTAGTTTCTGCGTGGTCTACGACACCAAGATCGGAAATAACTGAACTGTGTTCAGGGGGTTCAAATTTCAACTCCTGAACACAGTTCAGTTTGCGCTGCTTAACCACTCCCAACGGTTCAGATTTTGAGCTCAAAATTTAAGTTTAAGTCTAAGCTTTCGAAATCATTTAAAGAAATACAAAAAATAACGTTAAAAAATAGTTGTTTGTTACTCCAAAGTCTAAAGCGCCCCCTATCGGCATTTTTTGAAATTGAACTTTAAAATTTTATTTCAAGAAAATACTGGCATAAAGAAAATTTTTTGCAAAAACCGCAAACGAATCGACCAATTTTTCCATGTTTTATAATCATTTGAAATTTCGGACCCTAAACTTTAATGCCCCCTATCTCCTTGGGAATACGTCTGGGACCCTTAGTCTCCTATTTAATATTATTTGTCTTTAAGTGTACTATAACCCCTTAAAGTTCTGCCCATCTTTTATGAATCACCCTGTATATTTAATCAAACATTGTCCCTGGAGTTAATTTTCATTACCATTGTGCGAAGTGTTTTCTTTCTTTGCTCATCACTAAAGGGTACTAAAATACTCTTTAAGTGGCTACATTTTAGTTAACACGTGTTCTTACAAACAGTGGGTGTCTTTCTTTGTAGCAATAGGTATATCTGGTTCATTTTGATAATTTTATTTTAAAAATTGGAAACAGCGTATTTTTTATGTGTCATCACCATGTTTTATATTATCAAAATAGAATAACTTTATTGGTTGAATGATAAAGAGTTCTGAAGCAATTTTCAATGTGCATATACTATAAGCCTTCAATTGCTCTATTTAAACCTAAAATGAACTTAACATTAAAAATGACATTACCATATCTTTTTAAAAAACATGGTAATGACCAAAAGATCATAGAAATGACAAATTGGAAGATTTTTTTTCGAATATTTTTCATAAAAATTACCATTAACATAACATGACAAAAAAATTCTGCTTCAATAAAAGATATTGAAAAGTTTATTTCAGTAACAGAAAAAAAAAGAAATGCAGTATCGTTTGAAAACTAATTAATGATTTCACAGAATTTATTCCGAAACTATTGAAACATGAAGGAAATCATAGACTTCAATATGAAGTGTTAACAAATTTTGAAAAATAATATTTCAAGATGAAGTAGTGTTTTATGTAGATTATACAGTAAAAATTATTCTTGTAAAGTAAATGCAGAACACCAATCTTTTCATTTCGGCGGTTCCCGGAAGCAAGTCAGGTTACACACAGGAATTATTAATTATAAAACTATTGTCAAATATGTAAAACAAGGGTTTTGCACTATTTCTTGCAGCTTACATATTACGTCATGACCCATATTAGTATATGGACTCATTTAAAGCCAATTTTAATCATATTTTTAAGACATCATTTTACATGTTATCACCATATTTCTGATTGTCATTATCATGTTCATATTTGCCATTACCATGCCACAATAAAAAACAAATTAATTAATTATAGTCATAAATCCGGCAAGCGATTTCTACTAATATGTTTCTCATAATGACAAACATGCAAACATTCTATGCGCATAAAAAAGAAGGCGATTAAAAACAAAAAACTATTTTTTTTTCAAAGTAAAATTTCCCTTTATTTAAGAATGACCCAGATGTTATTCTTCCCAAATAAAAATTAAACGTTACCAACTTTTGCATCCTAATAGATTTACTAAGTTTTAGGTGAATTGCAATTTGGGAAGATTCCTCGTTGTCGTTAGGCACTGTCATTTTCATTTTCTTGAAACAATTTTTGTTATATCTATATATATTGTATATTCTGAAAATTATTGTGTCTAAATTTGTATGTTATGTTAAAAGGTGTATGCAAGTAAAGACGTATGGATGTAAGTATAGAAATAATGTATTAACTCTGTAATATCGTTTTTTGTTTTATATTATTTAAAATTTTAGATTCAAAGTAGTAAGCATTTCATTTTATGCATTCGATCCATGTGTTCTTTGCATAGCAGTTGCATTTCGGTTACTAAATGATGATGAATCTCTACCTTTGTATGTAAATGTAATTCGTGGGCGAAAACATTTTCTATCTGAAATGTATTTTTCTCTTTTGTAAAAGAAAATTATAACAAAAGGAAGAAAGATAACGATAAACTGTAAATAATATGCTACTCTTTGTTTTGCGAACGGTAATTTTTCCTTTGCTTTTAGGGTGATATTTTATTTAAAGAAGATGTGAGAGATAAAACAGCGAAGCTAGATTTAAAACTTTGCACGTACAGTCAACTAAAAAAAAGATAATTGTTATTTATATTAATAAATTTTATGGATCTCAGTTTCATAATACATAAATATTAAAATTAATATTCGAAAAATATATATTGTAATCTGTAAAACATGTAACAAAAATCGATTTCCAGAAGTTTCAAGTATACGAATCCAAAACTTCTGCTCGTCTCGCTAAGTAGTTTTCGAGTTAGGCTTTAAAAAAAAATTCCTAAATTGCGGTTATGTTTTGAAATTATTAACAAGGAAGAAAAATCATGCTTCAAGCATAGATTATGAAAAGCTTTCCAGTATATTCAGAATACTGTAACGAAACTTCAATGTTTAATGAGATAAAGTTGATATATAATTAAAAATTATGGAAAACATATAACACATTTATCAATCAAATTTCGTCAATTACCATCTATAGTGGGAAAAGTATCCGAAATCTTTTGTGCAGCCCTGTATATGATCTATAGATTTGTATATATGCTACATAGTATGCTAAAATTTAGTTCAGTTAAAAAACGAATAACATAGTTGAAAATTCACCTGAGTAATTCCTGTCAGTAACATACAAAAATTTCAGGGCAATCCGAGCATATTTACGCAAGTTAGAGCGCGAACGAACGGACAGCCGGCAGACTGCCAGACAAACCGAAGTCATAAACAATTTTCAACTTGGTTGGAAAGTGTTAAAAACCAATATCAAACTTAAAGAGAACCCTCAAGAACTAACAAATAATCAGTGGCAGTTTGATGGGGACTACGGGGACACAGACAGGCTGAGACACAAATACTTCCCAACAGTAGATAGACACAGACTAGTTATCTGCAAACTACTATCACTAATCTATACAGGACACGGCGTATTCCCGGCATACCTACACAGATTCACACTTGGTGGACTCACCGCTGTGCGAGTTTGAGTCGCTAGTAATTTACAAACATTATATCACAGCCTGCTCACTTATCCGAGCACACCATCTGGTTTTCATAACAACAAACAACGATCAATTTGGTATAAACATCTAGCTCAAAACAAACATTTGAAAGCAAAAGCAAAATAGTGATCAATCAGTTGGCTAATTGACAATATATATCGTATTTTTCATTAACATGAGGCGGAGTCCAATATCAACCAATAAATGACCTTCCCTTCTGTCAATCAAGACTCGACCTTCAAGACACAAGCAAAACGAGCACAAACGAAATAATAATAATAATAATAATAATAATAATAATAATAATAATAATAATAAAGTTCACCGTAAAAACTTTACTTATTTTAAACATTGTTTAGTTTACGTTTTCAAATATCATTGTCATTGTTATAAGTATTATTATTCAGATACTTTCTGCAGATCAACACTATTAATATAACTCATAGTTGGAAAATTACTATTTAACAGTAATTAAATTTCGAGAATGTAATAAATAACAATTATTCTATATATTCTTCCTCTGATGAACTTTATGTAATTTTCTATTTGGGAGCTTCATCGAATATACTAAGCAGCGAAAAAACCACATGGTAAGAGGTATGATTTGATAGCTAAAATGTGCGGAGTATATATTTAAAGTTTAAAGGTTAATTTTTTCTGAAATATTTTCTATTTCAAAATGCATGGATTCTTTTAAAAACAGACTAAACTAGATATAAAAAAAATAACGAAACGAAATCAAAATCTCTATGTATTACTGTAAAACATTCCTTACAATCCCAACTCACAACTGTGTGCCCTATACAACTGTTTGTGAAAGAGATTTTTCCTGCTTGTTAAGTTATTCATAATATTTCTTAAATAGCACTTCACATTATATTAACTCTAAACACAATTTATTAAGCTGCAGCATTTCGAAGTACAAACAAGCGTGTGTTTCACTGAACCCAAATTGAAATTGCAGTTACACGGCAGCACAGTTAAAGACATACATATTTAAAACGTATCTGAGTATCAGCACACAACAGAAAGATTAAGTAGTGCAGCATTGCTTTACATTGAATAAGAAAGATTAACAAAGACTAATTTAATTATTAATTATTTTGACGCTGATTGTAAAATCAGAGGTTGCCATTTAGCATATATTTAATTAAAAAATAAATAAAAGGTACAGTACAGATTTCGTTGAAAGATAATCTTTAACCATGATAAAAGGTACCATGGCAACAAACATACTGCATACTACAACTCTAAAACATAGAAGAGAAAACAATGGGCAACTGTTTATTTTGGATTGTAACTCCAAATTAGAATTTATGAAAAACTAATGAATGGTTTAAATTCATTAATCTTTCATAAGTTAAAGTATATGCATGTTCTTTACATATCCCAGCTTTTATTTCATTCATTTAAAATTACTAGTTTAAACTTTACTTTCCTATATATGTCTATAAAAAACAGATGATAAATTGAACCATTGTGCCTGAGGTTGGTTATCACATTACCATGATAACAAAACTGCTCGGATCTTTTTTTAAAAAAAAGTAAATATATTTCCTAGTAAATATATCTTCCTACCAGACCAATCTATTCCAGATTTTTATTTATTTTTTTAAGAGGAAGAAGAAAAAGAAAAATGAAAAACTAATCATTTTAGGGGAACTTTGCTTTGAGAATGAACACTAATTAAATATTGCCATAAATGACTAAATTTTTGTTTAAATCTCTTCTTCATCTATTTTATTTGCTTTGTCACCGAAGTTTAATACAAAAAATCTGTGAAAAGAGAACTTGGCTACAATAGAAGTCAGTTCTGAAATCACCCACTCCTATGTTTAACCAATGGGTTTGAATTGAATCCATATTTTTCAAATTCCTCATCAGAAAATCAAAATTTTTAACTTTTTTTCTCTCTAAATTCTTCTTGAAGAATGTTCATTTCTTTACTATTTAACATTTTTTTTTAATTACATACTTAATTTTATATTTTAAGTGTTAAAATCCAAGTGAAGCTGACGAATTGGAGAAAAGAATCTAACACTTAAAATAAAACTATCTATTTTAAAAATACCTTATCAAATAAATAAAAGCATCATCCTTCAAGAAGAGTATACAGGAAAAAGAAGGTAAAAATTTTAATTATCTGATGAGGAATTTGAAAAATACTGATGATTTCAAGCCCATACCCATAAGTTTAACATTAGAGAAAAAATTTTGCTTGCTGTCTGACTGATAACGAGCTTTAAGAGGGAAAATTTAATGGTTTTCACAACATGAATACCATACAATACCTTCTAAGAAAGAAACCTCTCTAAAACTGAATTTTTCTCCAGCCCTTTTCTTTCCCATATTTTACTGCATTTTAAATTTGAGTACCAGAAGTCCCTTTTTTTTAGTTTGTTAAAATATATTAAAGGAATAAAATAAAATTTAATAATACTGCACGCACGCATGCATTCAAACGCACGTAATTGGTAAGAATTTCTTCATTAACAAGGGCTTCTTGATCCCCTTTCCATCAGCCTAAAATTCCAGGTTACGGCAACGATGTAAGAAACGGTAATGATACACCATACCCGAGAGAAAAAGGAATACAACACTAATAAGTATAGATATGACTGAAAGCCACATTGAGTTTTGTTGGTTTTGAAGAATTTTTATTAAACTATGAACGTAAAACAAAGAGCATATTTTGAATCACTTTTGAGAAGAGGATGTATTTTAAATAAGAACATGTGTTTTTCAAATTTAAGTAACTATATTTCAGAGCTATACGGAGTAAATTATGTACTTGAAAATAAGCAATTATGTCTCAATTATTATAACACAGTTTTAATAGTGAATACTTAAATGCTCAAAAATATGTTTACTTTATACATTTTCAAGCACACATTTTGAGCAGTGTATGGAAATTTTTCACTAAAAATCTAAATTCTAACAAAAACTGGAAAACAATCAGTTGATCGAGAAACCGGAGGAGGATATCTAACGAAGTTTTTTTTCTTGAAACTGCGGCGACATTTAGTAGACAAATAGTATTTCTTCGTGAATGCATAACTTGACTTGATTGTATAACATCCAGAAAAACGCATCGCTTTTCTGGATTTTGGGTAATCCAAAATACTGCAAGTCTCGAGCAACAAATGAGGAATATCTACAAAATTTATCACAGGATGAGCTTTATCATTTCTTACCTAGATGTATACAAACATACATCGCAATTAGAATAGCTTTATCCAATTACTGATTCGAACATTCGATGTGCAACTGTTAGTCGTTGATAGGTTTTACGGCCTTGAAACTGTAGTAATTTCAATACCTATGCATGGACTTTGCGTACATTTAACTCCAATTAAAACTGACATTTTCTATAAAATGCTCTCCCCTTTTTCTCGGTTTTTTTTTTTTTTTTTTTTGCAAAAGTCTGTATTTTATGCGTAAATAATACTGTTCTTACTGTTATTATTATTATTATTATTATTATTATTATTATTATTATTATCAGTACTTTTGGGTTCGCCCACTCATATGAGGAATTTTCACTTCAAAAATCCAAACTCAAATTCTAACAAAAATTGAAAAAGTCAATCGAAAGTGACACCGGAGGAGTTAGCGGATTTTCTTTTTGAAACTAAAACGTAAGCGAACATGCATGCATTAAGCATATTCCGTATGCGGTGACATTTATTAGTCACACAGTATTTCTTCATGAATGCATAACGAGACTTGATGGTATAACATCCGGTATATGTTTCTCTGGATTTTCTTCTTCCAGCTGCCTCTCAGGTATCTCGAATTCTTCACTTCTTCCTGCTTCCTCTCACATGCATATTGAAAAACTTCTTTACTTATACATTCACAACAGAGACAAAGCGTCTCTCGTGCTTAACTTATGAATTTTTCAATTCTTTAAAGTTACTTCAACAGATTCTTCTCTATGGTAAAAAAAGGGGGCAACAACCGACGCAGAAAGAGTATTCAGATATCGAATGAATACACATTACTGATACAGTATTGTTACATCATAATATTTAGTTCTGGGATACGAGTTGAATCAAATGATATTCACTAAATTATTAAGTAACAAGTTCAGCAACCTTTTGAATTCTTAATATTTTTGATCAACCACGCACTTGTGGGTTCATTTGCACCCATCGACAAATTATCTTGCGTCTAGAATAATAATCTTGCGACTAATTATCTTGCGCCTATCTAGCATCTAGAAATTTATAGATATAATTACATGCTTTGCTACCTTGGATAGTAAGTGTTGGTTTAAATTAAAAGAAAAAAAATATTTGCCTGCACGCTGTTTTCTTTTGGTGTCTACTGTAAAAGCAATATTGAAATATTCGCACTGAAAAAGGCAAACTTTTTTTTTTTTTGTTATCTCTGTATCCTTGGCACTTGTAAAGAAGCTTGTTCTTGTTAACTTTGGCAGGGCCGCCACAAAGGGGGTGCGGAAGTGATACCCGCACCAGGCGCCATAAGTTAGAATAGGCGTTGACAAACTTAATCGACACCAACACTAATCACTACTCATGCATCTACCATCTGTAGAAAAACTAACAAGCGGTTTCGCACCAGGCGTCAAACAGAGTTGTTGTGGTGCACAACTTTTGCACTTGAAATTTTACACAAATACGCGCAAAAGCCACCAGTCACTTTGGTTTTTAGACATTTTTTCGAATCTCCAGAAAAATACTAAATGAAATTGTAAGCAAAATTCATTGCAGAAAAAGATAAATGTTTCATAATCTTACGAAAATATAAACCATGCACGTTAATACCCAACAACTTTTTCCAAATTACCAACGATTTCGAAAAACGTTCTTTACCTTTAGAAACCTCAGGAATCAATATATTTTCGAGATTTAACGAACCATTTATAAAACATCCTTTTGCTGCCACTAATTTTCGGAAACGCTTTTGAGTAGTTTTAATAGAGTATTAATTAGTTTTCTCTCAAACGGGATTTTATACATGCAAAAGTAAGAAAATAATATTAATTTTAGTATTAATGTTTATGCTGTTAATTTATCATGTTTGTCTGTAAAACATATTTGTTGAACATGGAAATGTTTACTTTAGAATGGATAGCATCCAAAAATCTATATTTCAGGTTGAAACAACGGATTAGTACACTATAAAAATTATTCGGAAACGTTTCTGAAAATTAATGACAGCAAAATAAACTTTGTTTTTATAAATGCTACTTCAAATATCAAAAATATATTAGTTTCTGAGGTTTCTAAAGTTTAAGAACGCTTTTCGGAATCGTGGGTAATTCGGAAGATATTTTCGTTTGTGGTTACATTATATTTTCCTGGCTTAAGAAATATTTGTTGTTGTGTTTTTCAAATGCAGCCATGAAAAGAACATACCCGAGCTCACGCATTCTGGTGAATATTCAGTCAGAGTGCGTTTAAGGAACCAACTTGCGAAGAAGAAAATATTAGCGACTACCCTATACCACAAAAAAGGGGAAACAATTTGCAACTTTTACAAATGATTTTACTAGCTATGGACAAAGTTTGGATGCATTTTCGTATGAGTAACATGCTTATTCACATAAATATCAACGTTTCTTTTAAAAATTTCAAATTTCCGCAAGTTTTTCGCTCATAATAAGCAGAGGTTTCAACCAATTTTTTGGGAAACGTATAGAAAATTTGGCAGCGTATATGAGGAACATTTATTGAATATATAATGAATATATTGGAATGTTTGACATGGTATGAGCATTTACGTAATATGACTTTTAACTGCACACGCGCTTTTTAAAATTTTATGAAACTGAACCATACTCTGGCAAGTAAATAAAATCTGGGGGAAAAGGCAGATATTTTTAAATCGTGTTTAAACTTTATTTTATTTAATACCAATTTAAACCTGTGTTTTTTAACTTATTATTTGACTGTGAACGTTTGTGAAAATTCTTTCTGTAATAAAAGAAAAAGTTTGTTCGTCAGTTAGTTAATATAGCGGAATTCAGTGGTAGGAATATCCACAGCTGCCAAAATTTAGCACAAAACGTATTTTGAAGGTGGAAGATATCCAACAATACATGAAAAAAAGATGTCTTTAAATTTTAAGTTTTCAAATTTCATGTTATAGTGATTTTTTGCCGAATTTTCGCAGACGGCAATTTCATTGTCCGTGTAATAACTTCTAATTTTTGAAAAATTGCAACTTAAATCATACAACACAGCGGAAATGCATTTTAATATAAAATTGTTAGAAATGTCTAACATAATATGTCTATTTTTGGAGGATTTAAAAAAATATTTTTTTAAACATATTTTTATTTATTTTTATATAATTTTACTTTATTTTATTTTATTTGATAATATTTAATTATATAATTTTACTTTATTTTATTTTATTTGATAATATTTAATTATATTTATTTATTTATTTACTTAATTATACTTAATTTTATTTGTTAATACTTAATTTTATTTTATTTGCTTTATTTGCTAATGGCCCTCAAGTTTCTGTTATATTATATCAGTTAGCGAAATCTAAAACGAATTTCGCCAAAATTTAAAACAGCTTCTTCCCGTTACGATGGCAGTAAAAAGTGTTGGAAAACAGCTGTTTTTTTTCTTTGTTTGTTTGTTTTAATGAATTGTTTGTCCGCTACACTATTTTTAAGTTAAAAACATTTTTGTTTTCGTAAAGAGGAATTAAAAAAGATCTAACTGTATAAAGAAAAAACTGGCCCTCATCTAACAGTTTTTTGCGTCAAATGTACAGATTTTTCTTTTTCTTTTCTCTTTTTGACAAAGTATCGGTGATTGTATGTCATTAATTAAGAGCGGATGAAGCTTTTTAGATAATTCATTTTTGCTCATTTTGTTTTCTAGATGATCTTGTGGAAAGTCACAAGATCACCTGGAAAACACATCGTATGTATTATGTACCTTACGTATCTTGCGTATCATTTTATGTATCTCTTAATTGAAAATTATGCTGAAAATGTAAGAAAAGTATTTTTGCCACTTGCTAAAAAATATAAATAAACGAATTTACAAGCATTGTTCTAGAAATAATTTTCAGACTGAAAAAATAAATCTGTGACGTCCCCAGTCTCGTATTTTCTGTTCCCATGTTTTCAAGAAAGCAAACTCAACTGCCTGTTGCAAATAATATGCTGAAATTTCATCGCTGTGAATGCGTATTAATGCAATTAAAAATTAAATAGAAGAAAATTACAATTTATTTCTACTAAAAAATAATACTAGCAGAAGCAAATTTTGCATTATTTAAGAATGGAGGATGAACTAGTGACACTATAAAAGGCCATGAGTCATATTTGATTTTAATTTATGGTTAATCCAAAAATAGTGTGATCACATTCAAATTATTTCAAAAAATTTATTTACATAGAATATTTACATGCGAGTTTGATATGCCCACCCTTCGCATTGAACGTTTTAAGTAAGTGCATTAGAAATTTTTTAAGGGCTCTATTAATAATTTCTAGCGGCACTTTCTGAACTTTTTCTTTAGTTGTACTTTAGCACTGCCGAGTATTTGAACATTACGCTTATACAATTGATATTTTCTATTTTAATAATCTCATGGAATACAAGCGGGATAGTTAGGTAGCCAGTGAGAAGGATAGTTAAATTTTTATGTGTAAAACCTTTAATCATGGACTTTACGGTAAGTGGAGATTCAGAATCCTGATGAAAACAAAATTACCATCTGTAAATTATTATCTTGGATCGGAAAAATAGGACTTTTTAAGCTGCGTGAAGATGTACCAATACCAATCCGCACCATGACGCCCTGAACTTCATCATTAATTGTTTTTTAAAGCCTTATCGCAATTTGATCTTTATGCTTATTCAATTGAACTTTTCTTTTTTTAATAATCTCATACAATGTTATGTAACAGGATAGTTAGTAATCATTGGTGGGGCTGTAGAGAGTTAAATTTTTATGTGTAAGATCTTTAATTGTGAACTTTGCGGTAAGTGAGGATGTCGAATCCTGGTGAAAAACAAAATTGCCATCTGGAAATTATTATTTGGTTCGCAAAAAAGGTACTTTTTAAACGACGTGATACCAATCCGCACCATGATGCCCTGAACTTCTTTTTTAATTGTCTTTTAAAGATTTGTCGAAATTTGTTCTTCGTGTTTATTCAATTGAATTTTTCTTTTTATAATAGTCTCATAGAAACAAACGGGATAGTTATGTAACAATTGGTGAAGATGTAGAGAGTTAAATTTTTATGTGTAAGTCCTTTAATCGGGCACTTTTCGGTAAGGGAAGACGCATAATCATGGTGAAAAACAAAATTTACCTCTTGAAACTATTATCTTAATTCGAAATTTAAGCCATGTGAAGATATATCAATACGTACCATGGCGAATTCTGTTCAGCTTGTTCAAGTTAAAACGATTGCGTCTTTCCGTGTTTCTTCTAGAAATCGGGACGGTACTGTACCTGGCCCACGGTCTGTGCTGTGTCGGTAAAAGAAGACAAACTTTCAAACGGACCGTGCCGGCAGAATAAAGACATTTTTTTTAGCGGGCTGGGCCGATAAAAAAAAAATTAAACGGGCCAGACAGGCCAGACGGGCCAAACAGGCAGATAAAATAAATTCATCCTGCCGAAACGCCCGATACAACAAATTTAAAAGGATCAGACTAGGACGGTAAATTATGAACAATTTTCAATGGACCTGGCAGAACCGAGAAGAAATATAAATGTGCTGCAGGAACCGATGCTAGTTTGTTTAGTACAACATCAATAATTTAAAATGTCGATCGTATAGATCTGCATTGGCCAGTTATATAGTGTCTCAGCCCAAGCTTATTTTCTTCAGCAGACTTGGGCCGGACTCAGGCTTACATTTTTTTATACATACTAGGGCCGGACCGAACCTGGTCTTAATTGTTCCCGAGACGCATAGGGCAGGCAATACTTTGCAACAGTAATAGTGATAATGAACTTTTGTTAACGGGATCTTTGGAAATATACTTTAATAAATTACAGAGAAATATTTTCAAAAACCTCCTCCTTTTTTTTTTCTTTTGTTATTATACAGTTTTAAATTTTTATAATGTTTTTAAGCATCTTTTTTCTGTTTTTCTTAAATCCCTTAATCCCTTTATTATTTTTAATGAGTCTTTATTTGAATGTAATAATATAAAAGTCTAAGTGATCATTAATGTTACTATTCCATATTCTATGAGTTGCGATGTATTTCTTTTATTTTTTTTTTTTTGGGGGGGGGGAGGGGGATATGTAAACTCCAGTTTTTTATGGACGGCTTGGACGGAACTTTTAAAACTTTAGAAATTGTTCTTTTTGGCAGAAGATTTCTTTTACAGAAATTTATTTAGCGTCATTTTCTTTTTTCTTTCTTTCTTTTGAATCGCACTGGAAGCTTCTCGGCTCGTAGAAATTTTCAGCTGATTTTTTGGGAAGATGACTATATTTAACTTCTTTTCTTAGTTTAGAAAAAAAAATATTTGAAAAATGCCTGCTTCGATTTTTAAATGCTTTTATTTACTAGAGAATTTGAAAAATCTTTTCTCAAAAGTATAAAATTTCTGCTCTTACATTACATTTCTGCTGTGGTTCCAGTTTAGGTAGCATAATATGTTCTTGGAAAAAACACATAATCCAGTTTAAAATTTAACGTTTGACAAGTTCAATGACATAAAGTGCTAAAAGAATTTTACAAACTTCAAGATGATTGAGACATTCAAATTGGTCACACTACTTTGGTGTAGAATCCTGTGCGGGTCGAGTTAATACCCGACCTGGACCCGAACACTCTCAAGTCAACCCGAAACAGACAAAAAAAAAATTTTGATCCAAACTCGACAAAAAAAATTCCATCGACCTGTTACCCGGCCCGTACTCGACATACTTCAAATCGAAACCAACCCAAAACCGGAATGAAAGAAAATTAATCCATATTTTAATACAATCATGCAAACGTAATCTATAATTATACCTCTAATATCGATTTTATCTTTCTTGTAGAAAAATGAACATATTTTTTATTCATTACTGTGCAACTATGTGGTTTTCTCACCTGAAAAATATTCCGAACTTATAAACCCAAACCCAAAACAAACCCTATCCAAACCCGAACCACAGCAAAAATAAATGTAAACCTGATTGGAACTCGGTAGTAATAAAGTAAGTTATCGTCAACCCGACCCGAATCGCACAGCGGGTCGGTCAAGTTGGAGTAAAATCATGTATCCCGACCCTTTGCAGGACTCTTACCTCTCTTCACCGCCACCTATGTTACAGGTTGTCACATTATGAGTGACAGTTTGTGACAGGTTGTCACATCTGAGTGACCCTCATCCCTGTTGCGCCGTCACATTTTTTACAATTATTAATTTAGAGATAATTTTATGCAAAACTGTTATATACGATCTATTGCCTATAAATACAATAAAAACAAAAAAATAAATACTATAAAATCTTTAAAATCTTGCGAGTTTTACTTCAAGCTGTTGTGATTCAAAATAAGTGCGAAAAATCATGCAGCACAGCATAGATTATTAAACACTTTCCAACGCTATCGAAAGACTGTTAAGAAATTTCATTTTTGTTCATATAATGAAATGAGATATCTAATTAAATAAACAAATGCAAAAAAACATGCAAAAAACAAAACACAATTTTCAGCATTTGTTGTCCATAGTCGGTAATCTGTGCGAATTAATTCGTGCAATTCTGTATATCATCTACACATCTCGTAATAAAATATTAGTTTAGGTTTTTAAATGTTTTTAAAGTTTAAAAGTTTTTAAGTTTTTCCCAGCTGAAAACATACATCTGCAGTTATGGTTCATAATCAGTTGTGTAACCGAATTCTTTTGAGTGTCTCTGTAAATAAACGATAAATTCTACGCACTCTATAATCTATAGAAAAAAATATTGTAGTGCACCTCAATAATGGATATCAATTTCATTAAATTGGTTTAAAATCATTAAAATAGGTACTTTTCGGTTAGCAGGGCGCCAGTGAAATCTATATATATATATATATATATATATATATGTGTGTTATATAAAAATTTATTTCCTTCGTATCCTTCAATTTTATTCGCATTAATCTTTTAAAATTAATCTAACTTCTGTCATAGTCAGTATTTCCTTAATTCTTAATAATATCTATTCCTATTTAAAGTCCTTTTAAAAGTAAATATCCGTATATTAATAATTATTTTATTCCAAATCTTAATCTAAAATTTAAGATCATTCGTAGCTTTTATCACTTCCCCAATCTATAAAATTCTGAGACGCGTTCTCATTTCGAATGTTTTTAAAAGCCATTTTCTTTTTCTTATTATTATTATTATTGCTCTGATTCTTTCGCGCGCTTGGGATTTTAACTTCTAAATTGGTCCGCACCAAAGTAAAGGATTCTTTAATGTTTTAGCCTCGCCCTCTAGCCTCATTCGTTGGACTGGAGCTAGCTTCTCACTCATTGGGTTGAGCGCTCGTGACGTAATTCTGTGTATGTTTCCGCGGAGAGATCAAAACTCGCCTGCACCGTTCGGAACGAGAGATTTTTGACGTTTTCGGAAGCTAAACAAATATGTGTCTGGTATTGTTATGACCGTAGAATATTCAACTGGCTCAGTAACATCTTAATTCAATGAAGTGAAGCAACGTTAGCCCGAGGGCTATAAGTTTTAGACCTTTTGAGAATTGTTCTGTGTTGTTCGTCTTCTAATAAAATTATTCGTCTGGAGATTGGCTGGATTTATTGGAAAACTTTGGTGGAATCATTTCATTGCCTTCTACTTCGCCATACTTGCTAATATCGACTGCAACTTGCTATATCGTTGAAGGAATGCCATCTTTTCATCGAATATTATTCATCGTAATATCTCAACCTCGTCAAAATGCTACATATATATATATATATATATATATATTTAAGTAGAAGTAACAATAAAAAAATTAATAATTTATTTATAAGTTTATAATATATATCAGTGGTTTAACACAGCTGGCAGCATAGCACTTTGTTTTAAAATAATATCTCTTTTACAAAATATACTCTTGTTAAGAATATATGAAATGCTGTGCAGGATGAATAAATTCTGTGTATATTTATTCATATTGTAGGATTTTATTCGAATTTAATGTAAAAACTACAAGGAAGTAATGTTTTTTAAAATTTATATATATGATTAAATCTAATGAAGTGATTATGTTAATAATAATATGGATATGTAACTAAATATTAATTATGAATAATTATAATACCAACAGATGGCGACACTTTATGTTTTAGTTAGTTGATGATATTATAGATATTATTTTTAATTTAACTATAGAGGGAGCTATTGCTTGTATATTAATTTTACTTTCAGGAATTAAAATTAGATGTAGTAATTATATATTCACGGATATAATTTTGTTATAAGAGTATTATCAACAGAATAGTTTTGTGTGTTTTTGAATTATTTTGTGTTGGGGTGTCATTGATGGAGTTGTGTTTTAAAAAAAAAAATAAAAAATAAAAATGAGCTCTCAACTTGTCTTTCAAATCATTTCTCTCAACTCGACTCGAATGTCAACATGTTTGATACGTGCCATGTGGAATTGATCATTATGCAGAAGTTACTATATTTTGAGGTTTCTGGATCATTCTTGTGAGTAAAACATTTTTTCTACAATTTAAGGGTTCTAATTTCAGGAGTCTCCTGCCAGAATCGGAAAACATAACAAGCTTGTCTCTTGGATGTGATGTAACTTTATAGATAATTGTTTAGTGACACGAAATAACGAAAAAGAAAAAAAACAGTTGAATCAAATGTCTTGCTTATCACAAACAAAAAATTATTTATTCAAATATTTTTTTATAAATGATTTATGAATGTCAATCGGTATTATCAATAAAAAAGCCTGTAATTAATTCAATAAAAAGGTAAAAATATGTATTGCAAAATAAAACAAAATAAGGTACTTTTTTCAGCTTCCTAAATTGAAATTGGTGATATATATATATATATATATACATATATACATATGTATGTATGTATGTATGTATAGCATCATCATCATCATCATCAACCGTTTTCAATCCACTGCTGGATGTAGGTCTCCCCCAGATTTTTCCATTGTTGCCTGTCTAGTGCTTTAGTCATCCAATTAACACCGGCCACTTTTCTGATTTCGTCACTCCATCTTACTTGAGGTCGTCTTCTTGGTCGTTTTACATCTCTGGGATACCACTGTAGGGTGTTTGTGCTCCATCTATTGTCTTGTCTTCTTGCAATGTGCCCAGCCCATTTCCATTTTAGCCGTTTAATTCTCTCGATGATGTCAAAAACTTTCGTCTGACTTCTTATCCACGTTATTCTCTTTCGGTCTCTTCTGATTATGCCTAGCATACATCTTTCCATACTTCGCTGTGTTGTTTGTAATCTTTGTACCATCCGTTTTGTTAGTGTCCAAGTTTCTGCTCCATAAGTTAGTGCAGGCAAAACACATTGGTTAAACACCTTTCTTTTCAAACAAAGAGGCATGTTACTCTTCAGAATAATATTGTTCTTCCCAAAAGCACTCCATCCATTTCTTATTCTTCTATTGATTTCATTCATGATACTGTTGTCTGATGATATTTCTTGTCCAAGGTACACATAACTTTCAACATCTTTAATCTCAGTGTTGTTGTAGACGATTTTCTTTTTTGATGCAAATGAATTGAACATCACCTTAGTCTTTTCCAAATTTATTTTTAATCCCACATTAATGCTAGCTTCTGCCAAATCTTTTAGCATATTTTGCAATTCTTCAGGGCTATTACTGAAAATTAAAATGTCATCAGCAAACCGGAGATGGCTTAAATATTCCCCATTTATTCTAATCCCTTTGTTTTCCCAATCCAGCTTCTTGAAAATACTTTCTAAGACAGCAGTAAAAAGCTTAGGCGAAATGGTGTCTCCCTGTCTTACTCCTCTTCCAAGCTTGATCTTCGCTTTTCCTTTGTCCAAACGGATGGTGGCTGTTGTTTTCTTGTAGATCTTCTTTATGATATTGATATAAGATTTGTCTATACCAATGTCCTCCAGAGAAGTAATTACTGCAGATGTGTAGACCGAATCAAATGCTTTTTCATAATCAATAAAGGCAAGGCAGAGAGGTAAATTATATTCTTTATGTTTTTCTATAACTTCCCTTACTGTTTGAATATGATCCATTGTGCTAAATCCACTTCGAAATCCTGCTTGTTCTCTAGGTTGAGCTGAGTCCAGAGCTGATTCAAGTCTTGTCGTTAAAACTCTTTGGTGAAAATTTTATAAATCACTGACAGTAAGCTGATTGGACGGTAGTTTTTAATGTTTTCCTTTTCTCCTTTCTTATAAAGTAACACCATCACAGCATTATTCCAATCTTCTGGTACATCTGATTTCTCGAGACATTTGGAAAACAGTATGGCATTTTTGCAAATTCTTCTCCTGCTTCTTTGATAAGGTCAATTGTAATTCCATCTTCGCCAGGGCATTTACCTTTTTTCATGCCTCTAATGGCTTGTACAACTTCATCTGTCATCACTGGGATTATCTCTTCAGTTTCTGTTATGTTTACTAGGGGATCACGTAGGTTGATTTCCCTTTGATCTTCACATTTATATAGATCGTTATAGAATTTTTCGACAATGTGTACAATTTCATTATTGATTTTGGTGATTGTTCCATCTGCTCTCTTCAGTTCAAAAATACCTTTTCTTCCAACACACAGTTTGCGCTTAGCTGATTTTAAATTTTTGTTATCTTCTAAAACTTTTTGACAAGATCACAGTTAAATTTTCTGATATCTTCTGTAACACATTTTCTTACCGTTTTACATAATTCTGCATATTCAACTCTTGATTTAGGATAGTTTTTCTTCATTTTAAATTCTCTGCGTTTCTTCATCAATCTTCTTGTTTCTTCTGTTATTTTTTTTGTTTGCTTTACTTGTACTTCACCAGCTATCGTCCTTGCAATTTCTTGTAGAGTATTTGTTATTTTCTTGTTCACTACTGTAACATCTTGTTCTTCTTCTAAGATTGATTGAAGTACTTGAAAACGATTTTTAAGTTCTAAATTAAATTCTTCTTTATGTTTCTGGAGATTTATAATATCGACTGATTTCTTTGAGCATTGCAAAAGCTTCATTCTTTCCACTTTAGTATTTAAAAGCAGTTTGCATCTAACTAACCTGTGATAGCTTCCTGTATTGAAGTTATTGAGAACGCTGCAATCCTGAATAAGATGCTTTTTGTTTGTCAAGATGTAGTCGATTTCACTTGTTGAGCCATTTGCACTACGCCATGTCCATTTTCTTTGTGGCTTTTTCTTGAAAAATGAATTCATGATATACATCTGTTCACATTCTGCAAATTCAATCAATCTGTTTCCTCTTTCATTACGCACCCCATATCCATGATTTCCTACTGAGAATTCACCTTTCTTTTTTTCCCCAATTCTAGCATTCCAGTCTCCCATTATTAATTTTATGTAGCATTTTCCTTTTTGATGCATTGAAGCTACTTCTTCATAGAAATCCTCAATTTCTTCATCAGTATAGCTAATTGTTGGTGCATAAACTTGGGTAATTTGCAGCTTGTATCTTTTTGACACTTGTATAACTAACCTTGCAACTCTATCTGATGCACTATCATATTCTACGATTTGATTCTTCCACCTTTTATGAATCAGAAATCCTACACCACTTGTTTCTCCATCTTCTGTACCTCTGTAGTACAATACATGTCCACTGGCAAGATCAATCTTCTCTTCACCTTTTCTTCTTACTTCGCATAATCATAGAATGTCCCAGTTGATTCTTTCTAATTCTTCTTCAAGTTCCTGTAAACGACTTTCAGAAGATAAGGATCGTCCATTATACGTAGCCAAGGTCATCAACTTATGGCAGCCAAGCCGAGCCCGGTGATTCTTAGCACCCTCTGTCTTCATGTTTTTCTGATCGCTGCCGTAATCAGGAACATGCAGACTGCCGAGAATTGAGGGCCGTGATTTGTTTTGTGAATTCATGGTAAAATAAGGGGGGAGGTGGCCAAATTCCTCCACGCTGGCCAAGCGGGTTGGAGGAAGCCCATCCGCGTTGTTTCCCCATGCACTAGGCAAGAGTACTAACAGGCTGCACCGATGGAAGGTGCGGATTGGACATTAAGTCTCTGCTCCCAGTCGATTCCTTTAAGTCCTCCTCTGAGGCATTTAAAGGGTCTTCTCCTAGTTAACAAGCAGAGGCTATTAAACAGCCCATGTATGTATATATATATACATATATACATATGTATGTATGTATGTATGTATATATATATACATATATACCCCCCTACGAGCTATGCTCGCCAACTGCAGTGCAGACTCCGCAGGCTCCAAAAAAATCTAATTTGCTCTGTTTTAAAAAGATTTCCCGATTACAGAAGATTGAATGATATTATCACGACCAAGGATGATCTTCTGAAATTGTGTTGTCGTTCATTTCCCGTTGACTGGGGCATTTTCGGTGCCCAGGGTCTCATTCACTGCTGTCGTGACAGCTGACGGTTGTTTTTATGATTGATTAAGAAAGACAATTACACATTTTAAAATCAGCTCGTATAAAATGGTTAAGTAAAAATTGTCTCTGCCTCCTGAGCTTTTATAACGTGGAAGAAAACATTTCAAAGAAACGTTTTATTTTAGATGCTATAAGAAAATCATTTAAATATGAGTTTTAAATATCATATTTCAAACATATCGTTTTAAATATGACGTAATTTTCACATGTAATTTTCACTTTTTGCATGTAATAATTTTAAGTTTTCTTTATTTTTTAATATTCACGTGTAAATATATCTTTCAATTGAAAAGAGCTTAGAAATATTATTATTTGGATTAATTAAAATCTGACGACAGTATGGCAACAAACGGTTCTTGAACTACGAATTAAATCTCTATTAAGACAATGACATCTATACTAATAAAAGAAAGTTTCGCTCTGTGTGTGTGTGTGTGTGTGTTTGTCTGCGACTGCTAGCAAAATCTAGCACACCTACAAGTCAAGAATTTTAATATTTCGGTAATAACTCAAGATATTAATTAGAATCTCACTAAACATCGCATCGAAAATGCCATCTTTTTTATCAAAATAGCTAATGAAAAGCACTCTTGTTTTGGATTTCCAAGCGGAAACGAAGGAATTTGAAATTATTTTACTAATTAGCGAATTTTAAGAAAACTAATTAAAATATCAATTTGAAAATTTATCAGCATATGCAAAGAATTTTCTGTATCCGACAATGCAATTTTTGAAAAATTCGGCCGGTAATTTTTCTTAATTTTTCCAAAAAATTGCCGAAAATCTGACGACGCCAAAAAAATCCCATAAAGCTTCAGACAGGGATCAGCTTTCATTAAAAACTGAACTACAAAGAGATCTGTTTCTCTGGCCGATCCCTCCATTTAGTTTAGGAAAATAAAAGGAAATAATTGCCAATTTTTACTGACGAACAAAAAATAAGATAACTAATTAAGATATAATTTTGAATTTGAGGATGGGAAGGTGTCATCTGGTAGCGTTTTCGCTAGGTTCTAATTATTATCAGAAAAATGTATTTCTTTTTTTAATGATCGCGTTAATGTAGGGGAAAGTGGTTTTCTAGAACAAATCATTCGCTATATTTGCGGGTATAGGGAGGGAGGGGGTTAACGCCTTGCTCCGATTTACACAAAACAAATTTCATTGAAGAATTTTAACATTTTTAGCTTTTCCCGTAGAGTTTTATAAATATTATATATAGAGAATAACGTAAATTTCAAATGACGATTTTCGTAAAAATTAAATTTATGTTCCTAATAAAAATATACAACCCGTATTTACTTTATGTATACCAATATTCAAAGTAAATGATTTGTTGTTGAGCACTTGCATTCTTATCTCGGATTTTATTTGTCCGATCACAAGCGTTTGGATGATTCGACATGGTTTTCGATCGCGTTGCAGAGTTTAGTTCCACCTTCCACCGCGAGAGGGTGCATCATTTTCTCGATTTCTATGGGCCCGATTTCTATATATTTGGAAGTATTTGGGGGACTTTAATTTTAAAGAATTCCTGGTTTGTTACTCTGTAGCCGTGTTTCTCAATCTTTTTTATCTCACGGCTCACTTAAATCCATGGTTAGACTTCCGCAGAAATATATGTCATTTTCAATTCATTTACTAACACAAATAATTTTATACATCACAGAAAAAAAAAATTCCCTTACAAAGCCACAAAGTATTGTCTTTAAAATATAGTTAGTTTTTTTTGCCCTGTTTGTTACTCTGTAGCAGTATTTCTCAATCTTTTTTACCTCACGTTTCACTTAAACCCATGGATAAACTTACGCAGCACACTAAAATTTTGATGTTGAAAACTTATATGAAAGAAATATGCGTTATTTTCAATTCATTTACTAACAGAAATAAAATTATCCATCACAGAAAAAAATCCTTCCTTTACCAAGCAAATAAAGTTTGAAGTCTTTAAAACTTTTATTTAAAAATAAACTCACCTGTTTATTTAATTATTTTAATTTATTTAAAAATAAATTGACCTAAACATAAAGTCCTGTAGCAGTGTTTCATTCTTTTTTACCTCTCGGCACACTGAAACCTGTCGTTAAACTTCCACAGCAAGCTAAATTTTTGAAAGGGAAACTTATATGAAAGGAACATATGTTATTTACAATTCTACTATAACACATATAAAATTATCCATCACAGAAGAAAAAAGAAAATACTTCTCTTACCAAGCACGCAAAGTTTTAAGTCTTTACAACTTTAATTTTTAAAAAATGCCTGGTTTGTTACTCTGTAGCCGTGTTTCTCAATCTGTTTTACCTCACGGCACACTTAAACCCATGGTTAAACATTTACAGCACTATAAAATTTTTATGATGAAGACTTATATAAAAGGATTAAATGAGAGGGTTAGAATGACAGTGGAGTAAGTCAAAAATCTGAAAAATCTAGATAACCATATTTTCACTGAACGTATATTAATTTATGTTCGGTGTGACAATCAAATAAGTCATAGTTCACTTAGGAAGTCGCTAGAGGGAAAAACAAGTTGGACCACTAATGCAACAGCAATACGACAAGTTTCACAAAAACCTTCATTTCTCAAATTACTAAATATTGACTTACTCCACTGTCATTCTAAGCCCCTCATATGTCATTTTCAATTCACTTACTTGCACAATTAAAATGATACAAGAAAAATAAATATTTCTCTTACAAATCACCCAAAGTTTGAAGTCTTTAAAAATGTTTTTTTTTTTTCTCTGTCTGTTACTCTGTAGCTGTGTTTCTCTTTTTTTTTTTTACTTCACGGCACACTTACGGTGAAATTTCCGCGACACAAAAATTTTTATGAAAAAAATCTAATATGAAAGAAATATATGCCATTTTCGATTTATTTACTAACACAATTAAATAATATGCATCACTGAAACAAAAAAAGACAAAAAAAACTTCCTTTTTTTAAGCACGCAAAGTTCTTTAAAAAAAATTTTTTTTTTTTTTTTAAATCGCTGTTTTTTTGTTGTTGTTTTTTTTATTATTATTTTTTTTAATTCTGTAGCAGTGTTTCTCAATATTTTTTTGCTTCGCAGCACACTTAAACTTATGGTTAAGCTTCCACGGCACACTAACATTTTGATGGTGAAAATTTATATGAAAGCAATATATGCCATTTTCAATTTATTTACTAACACAATTAAATTAGCCATCACAGCAAAAATCAAGAACGAAAAACAAAATAGATTATTACAATTTGTAATAAAAAGTTTTTTAAATTATTGAAAATTTATTTTTTTTCTTTAATATACATAAAAATTTATTGAACACACGCAATTAAAACAAAGGTATTTCTCAACTAACCCAGACAGAGAAGTTGTACCAAGTGGGCGAATATTTTCTTCAAAATTCATGTAACATAAATCCAATGTTTGCCAAATGTGTGCATTAAGATTTTTATCTAGATTACACCATATTAGTGTTTCTAATATTTCTATTGCATTTTATATTGTAACCCTTTTCTTTCCAAAAGAATCATTCTTCTCTAAAATAACCAAGTTTTTATGAAGAAAGATGTGGGTAGTTTCATAATTTACCCGCATACTCTAATAAATACCATACAAACACTGAAATAAATTTCCAAGAAATGCACTTTTATGACACTCATTATAAAGAAAATCGTATAACATGAAATGTTTATGTCAAAGTAACGATGCTTAATTATTGTTAATGCACAAAAATCTTGATAGACCTGAAATTTTTGCGCGGCACAGTGTGCGGCGCCACATCGGTTAACAACCACTACTATCTTCTGTAGTAACAACAAACAAGTTGGAAATTGTACGTCAAACATGACAAATGAGGTGCGTTCGTAGTATAACTAGTGTTATAAATATTCAGATCTTTGTGCAATAGCTGTTGCACTCTTATGCAAAAATGCATGAATGTAAAAATTTATTTTATGTGCAGATTTTCATATTATAGATATTAATTTTATTTTATGAAATTAAGTTTCAATACACTTTTACAAACAATTAATTCCAATTATGTTGCATTAAAATTATACTATGCGCAAATATCCAATACAAGACAATGTAAAAAAAAATCATCGTTATTATTTCACTGAAAAATGAATTATATCATCTGTATTATGATATCATTAATTTCCGTAATAAAATAAATACATTTTACGTTGGCAACATTTTATCTTTTGGTGTCATTTACTGAAAATTCCAAAGGGAAACTTAAGCCTAACTTTGAAAATTTCAGAACTTGAAATCCATATTTAGACTCTTTTTCCATCTTTTTCTCCGGAAACATCTTTTCCAAAAAACTGTCGGTAGATTATACGATTGCTATAATTAAACAATTTTAGTATACAAATTCGGTTTTTAAATTCAGTAATACGGAAATAATAGGACTCCATCTTAAATAGGACATAATCACCATGGCAATCTAGAATTATTACCTATCACTGGATATCAGTGAGTTAATTACGTATGATAGGATTTAATAGACTGGGGAAAACTTTATTAATATCTTTTTAAGTTTTAATTCGATTTTCTCAAAATTTGAAATGACTCGATACAATTCTGCAAAGATTATGTATATTAAATTTCAAACCATTCGGTTGGGTAGTTTTTGCGCTATTATATGCGGATGGACGGACGGACTAGACGATGACTATAGGTGCTACGTATTTATATAATTACGAACGCACCTAATAAAAAAACAAACATTTAAACTCTTCCCCGATAGGTTCAATTTTTTTTCTGTTTCTGAGGACGCTTTGATTATTTTTACATAATTTAGGATGCGTATTTGCTGCATCTCTTATTGATTTATATTTGGGGATTGTTTAAATCTGTTGCACACGATCATAATCTTATCTAATATGCCCATACATAATGTTTTACAAGAGCAGAAACAATGGATAATTTAGCAAATGTTAACATATTTGAATTATATAAATTTGAGTTATTTCCGATATGAAGCATTCATAACCATGTGTCATCCGCAGTCAAAGCTTAAATTCGTGCTCTGCAGTGAAAAGTGAAATAAATACTTGCTTTGCCGAGAAAGCTGAAATACGTGATCTGACATAAAAGCTATAAAAAAAAAATACTTGCTCTGCTGTGAAAGCTGAAATACGTGTTCCACTGTGAAAGCTGAAATTAAGACGTGGTCCCCAGTGAAAGCTGAAATACGTTCTTAGCAGTTAAAGCTGAAATACTTGCTCTAAAATGAAAGCTAAAATACATGCTTTGCAGTGAACGCTGGAATAATTACTTGTTCTGCGGTGAAAACTGAAATAATTACTTGCTCTGCGGTGAAAGCTAAAAAAAACAAGAACGAAAAATCATGCGTCAAGCATAGATTATGTAACACTTTCCAACGCTTCCAAAATAATTTTACAAATCGCGTAGCACAGTTTAAAATTCTCCTTCTGGAGTTTCTTTCAATAAACGGAAATCTGTTCGCGAACTTTTGTGCTTCCCTGTATATGATCTACAGAATTTATACACACCATGTAATAAACAAAAAGTGAGTTAAATTTAAAATTGCGTTCAGTAATTTAAAACGCACTTCCAGGAATTATTGTTAACAGACAGTAGAGAATTCTTTTGTGTGTCCCTGTAAATGAACGATGACTGCTATACACACATTATTCTGTAGTAAGCCTCTTGTAATGCACCTTAGTGACATATAAAAATTTTAATGCGTTTAAAATAGTGAAACATTATTTAAATAAACCGCAGACAATTTTTCTCCATAGACGTAATGTAACGGAATTATTTTGACTGTCCCTGTAAATTAACTATAAGTGCTATGCACACCCTATTCCATATTAAGCTTCTTGTAATATACCTTAGTGATATATATCAATTACAATGTGTTTACAATTGTGTAACATCATTAAAATAAACCGCAAATGATTTTTCCCCATAGACCGTGATGTAACGGAATTCTTTTGAGTGTCCCTGTAAAAAAACTATAAGTACTACGCACTTCAGTTGAAATAGGGAACGTGCTATAGATAACGACAATAACATATAAAAATTGCATGGCAATCCGAGCATATTTACGGGAGTTAGAGCACGGCCAGACGGCCAGACGGCAGACGGCCAGACAAACCGAAGTCATAAACACTTTTCAACTAGGTTGGAAAGTGTTAAAAAATAGTGCACTGCAGAGAAAGCTAAAATACGTGCTCTGCAGTATAAGCTGAAAGGAATATGTACTCTGTAAAGAAGGTGGAAATGCGTGTTCTGTGGTAAAAGCTGAAATGAATAAGTGCTCTGCAGAGAAGGTTGAAATACGTGATCTACAGTAGAGGCTGAAATACATGCTCTTCAATAAAAGTCAAAAGAAATACTTGCTCTGAAGTAGAAGCTTAAATACGTGAGACGCAGAAAATGCTGAAATAAATACAGACTCTACAGTGAAAGCTGAAATAAATGTGTGACCTGCAGTGAAAGCTTAAATACGTGCTCCACAGTAAAAACTGAAATAAATACTTGCTTTCCAGAGAAAACTGAAAAATGTGCTCTGAAATAAAAGCTGAAAAAAAAAAATACTTGCCCTGCCGTAAATGCTGAAATACGTGCACCGCAGTAAAAACTGAAATAAATACTTGCTTTCCAGAGAAAACTGAAAAACGTGCTCTGAAATAAAAGCTGAAAAAAAATTACTTGCTCTGCCGTGAATGCTTAAATACGTTCACCGCAGTGAAAACTGAAATACTTGCTCTGCAATATAATAAATTATAACACCTTGTAATAATATAGTTCTTTTAAATGCTAAAAGGTGTTTACACCTTTTAGCATTTAAAAGAACTAATTGCTCTGCAGTAAAATCTGAAATAGTTGTTCTAAAATGAAAGCTGAAATAAGTGAGCCGTAGTGAAATCTGAAATAAATACAAGCTCTGCAGAGAAAGCTGATATAGCTGCTCTGCTGTAAAAGTTAAAATAAATAAATACTCTGTGGTAAAATTTGAAATACGTGATCCGCAGGGAACGCTAAAATATGTGATCCGCAGTGAAAGATGAAATAAATATGTGCTCTGCAGAGAAAGCTAATGAAAGCTGAAATAAATATAGAATTAATGGCCATACCATCTCTGTTAATGTAATATCCATTTATTAAAAGTTTTTTTTTTTTTTTTTTTTTTTTTTTTTTTTTTTTTTTTGGCAAAACGGCCATTTTCACAAGCGGGCTTATTTGTATATGACTGGTTGCTACGCCACCAAGAGTGACGGGAACCCCAATAGAATTATTCGCATTACATAATGATACAAAATCTGTGTTTAAATAATGCGACGACTATTTGTAAATAGTGGTACTCAAATATTTCTTTTAAATGCTAAAAGGTTCAAACTAAAAACATAATATACAGTAAAATAACTTTTATTAGATTGTTGTCATGTTTAGGCTCACTCCGAGCCATTATTAACAATATTATTATGAACATGTGGCGCTCAAATTTAAAAAGAAAGCTCTGATATATTTTTCTGAACTTCTTCGTGAATCGCAAGTTAAAGCAAATTTCTTTGAGAAATTAAATCACAATACTAGAATTAATACCAGATTGTGCTAAGTGATATATAAACAAATATACAGACACGTGCATAGATACAAAGAATATTCTCTTTTGCAAAGTCCCTTAAAAAAGGTTTTTCTCAGCAAGTGAGCTGGTAAAAAGATACGACGCTTCCCGTTCCAAATCCAAATCATGTAATGCTATTCCTGCATTCATCGACTCATAAAATTTATTCAGTGATTCCGTCCTTTTGCGAAATCGACTTTGGCGCATGTAACTGTACACTCAGAAACCCTCGTTCCACGAAATCTCTCCACTTTTTTTTTTTTTTTTTTAACTGTCACATGTTAATACAGAAAAGGATATTATTATTAAAACTCAAGTATTTTTACGTCAAAGCGCACAGATTATTAGTCTACTGTTCTCATGTGTCACTAAATTATTCGTGTTTCCTTTGAAATAAATTATTATATTCAAAATATTTTTTTTTTTTATAAATTAGATTTTTCATTTCTTTTGGCGCCAGAGTGCTTATGCTTTCAATTCTCAGACATGTTATTATTATTACTAGCTGACTCCCGCCCGCCGTTGCCCGGGCCCGTGATAATATATATTTTTTTTAAATCAAGTTTTTATTATTTTATATCTTTAACCCGATTTTGTATAAAATTATATTTTTAAATGAAAAATTCCCGAAAAAATATTGATGTTTAGCGATAAAAGCGCTTTACACAGGGTCGTTTCATAGTTTTAAAATAAAAAGTTATTTTTGTCCGAACTCTTTGAAATCTTTATTGGTGATAAATAAAACGATTTTACAGCCCGTGTAAAAATTTAATGAAAAAACCTTGTTATCTAGTTGTAAAAACAATGTTTTCTTCTCACTTTTTTGTTTGTTTGTTTGTTTTCGCGTCGGCTCTTTTAACATGGCAATAAAAAAATAGTTCTCATCTTCCGAACTCTCTGACATTTCAATCGGTTATAAATATAACTGTATCCAAGCCTTCTTTTAAATTTTGCAAAAAAATATACATATATAGTAGTGAAAACATGAGTTCTTAAAAAAAAAAGTTTTAGCTTTCAACCTGAGAGCAAAAATAAATTAGAAGGTCTATTGTTTCAATGCAAGGTCACCGTCTTCATCCGTTTTCAATCAATCCTTTTCAATCCCCTTGCTAAACAGGTGATGGTTGTGTTAATAAATCAGGTTTTCCGTTTCTAAGGGTAGAAGCCTTCACAAAAAACGTTGACGCATGCGCAAAGAGACGATTTTCATGTGGATTTGACATAATGCGCTTTTCGCTTTAAATATATAGATTATTTTTAATATTCAAGAATTTAAAAAATCAACCTTATTGGATTTTATGTAGGCGCCTGGTGGTTAAGATACATTTAACGTAACTTGGTCTTTGTATATAAAGATGGAATTTTGCAATCGATTTTTTATTCATTTCCTTATATGCTAGAATTAAAAAGAAAAAAGAAAAAGTGAGTGTTTCCGATGACAATACAACATTTTAATATTTTTTTAACTTAATTATAAATTAATAAATTAATTTTAAGGTATTTTTCCGTTAACCGTCCGCCTGGGATAAATCGCCGAATAATCTTTATGGTTACAATTGTTTACAAGTTAAGAAAAATAAATCAATAGAATTAATTATGCTCAAAACCACTCCCGCCAAAATTTGTCAAATGGCTGTGAAAATGCAACAACTAAATATTTCAAACACTGAAAAGTGAAACATATAAATAAAAAATTAATAGTGAATATATTTTTTAATACTCTTATATCGTTTAATAGTTTGATATTAATAATTTATAATTACACGTTGAGAAAACCTTTTAGGAATCCTAAATAAATAATGTAATTTTTTTTTTTACCTATTGTCATTATGTTAAAGATAATAGCAATAGGAAAGAAAAAAAAGATTAATGTTTTAATGTTTAATCCATGAAGAAAGAAAAGCAAAGGGATAATTATAAGACAAAGCTGCATGTTCTAATTGTAATAAATTAGGCCTAATGAAATGAGAGGAGCATAAACGTTTAATACGATTGCAAAGGTTAAGAAGAATATTTCTGTAAACTGAAATATGGAGACATCAATGAAAGTTAGTAAACTTAATAAATTGAAGGAAAAATCATTACGTTTATCATAGATATTGAATGTTAAAGTATGATTAGAAAGAATAGAGATATTAATGTCCATAAAATTAATAGTAGATTTATTTAAATAAGTAGTACTAATATATGTATAATAAGTAGTTCTAATATATATATATATATATAATTTAGTATATTTTAGTATGTATAATATATAATTTATACTCAAACACCATATAGAAAAAAGGATATTCAATTTTTTTAGTACCTCTATTATAACATCAATTATTATTTTAAGAAACTGTATTTCTGAATAATAATTTTCGCCATACTTAATTGTAATTGTAAAATTTCTGTTATTAAATAAGACAAATAGTACTATTCGCAAGTAGCGGTACTCACATTCACTGATCGTAAACTCACACCGTACAGGCACTAAAAATGTTTCGCGACTGTTAATATATCAGCATCAATCTCTCTATCATTGTCAGTTTATATTTCTTCTATGATTTGCGTCACAAATATCTTCATAAATTTATGATTAAACACCATATAAAGAAAAGGATATTCAATTTTTTTAGTACCTCTATTATAACCTCAATTATTATTTTTAGTATATATAATATATATATTCAGTAGTATATATAGTATATATTATATATAATTTAGTATATTTTAAAATGTATAATATATAATTTATATAAAAAATCATATAGAGAAAAGGATATTATTTTTTTAGTACCTACATTATTATTTAGTACTTCTATTATAACCTCAATTATTATTTTTAGTACCTCTATTTCTGAATAATAATTTTCGTCATACTTAATTGTAAAATTTCTGTTATTAAATAAGACAAATAATACTATTGGCAAGTAGACTCACATTTACGGATTGTGAACTCACACCGGAAAAACACTTAAAATGTTTCGCGACTGTTAATGTTAGAGCTCCTATAATAAATCTAGTATAGAAGCCTTAGTTAATGTATCATAGCATCAATCTATCTATCGTTGTCAGTTTATATTTCTTCTATGACTTGCCTCTCAAATATCGTCATAAATTTATAATCAAACGCCATTTAGAGAAAAGGATATTCAATATGACAACACCTTCCTCGTAAAACTACCTAACAATACCAGTACCTTTGAGTAGAGTTCCGTCGAAAGTACGATTTCGTTTTCGTTGAGTTTTGGCGAATAGTCAGTTTCGGTGAAAAAACAGCCAATCATTCGGTGCATACCGAAACCGTAATCGCATCTCATCAGAATTTCTCTATAGAAGAACCAATGCACAACCCACAGTGCCTTCGGGCATTTTTCACTCATGCTGTCAGTGTCTGACCATTCGTACAGTGTTGATGACAATAATGCACTAATAACATTAACTGGTCATTCTTTGTAATAATAATTTTAAAAAATAACAAAACAAGATATGTATGACAAAAATACATTGATGGCAGTTGAAGTTGTAGGGAATCTGAATATCAAACAATCTCTAAGAATTTGTTATTATTTATTTTATTTATAATAGTTTTGATGCTTGCATTTGTTCCTGCAAGAAAGAAATAATTTCTTTTTTCAAAGAATGTTTATATAACTTTATGATACTTTTCGTGTCTTGAACAAGCTATTGATATTTATAATATAGTTTTCGCTAAAAAAAAAAAAAAAAAAAAAAGCCATTTTCTCCCGTTTAGTAATTTGCTTGATTAACGTTTATAAACAAACACGTATTATAGTCACTGCTTATACTGCTATATTTGTGTTTGACAAAAAAAATTAAACAAATGCGACTTCATTTCTTTTAAATAATAAGCTCAGCCAGTTAATTTTTTTAAGCTTCATTTTGGTTTTTATTAAGATATCTATGTTAATGATAATTTTAATACTGTAGTGACTCGATCATAGGCGCCTCCAAGTCATATACACCTTTTTCAAGGTCCAGGGAAGAAGAATTGGAAAACAGTACTTTATATTTCTGGCATAAAATCTACACTGAGTTACCTTCTTGCGTTGTGCGCTACAAATTTTCACTGAGAAGCAAAATAATGTTTTTTCCTAATTTTTATCTCTAAAAATATTTTGAAAAAGCACGACCTGATAGACAGACGGCCAGACAAACCGAATTCATAAACACTTTTCGAGTATTAAAAAGAGTCTCATACGTTTTAGAATCAAAGAGAAAATCGAATAAAAATTACTTTTTTTATATTTTATAATGGATTCTGAAGAGAAAAAAAAAACAGAATTAAAAAATTCTGAATAAAACCGGTTGTTATAACCAGAACAATTTAACTTAAAAGATATAGCAGATAATTCTAACTTTACGCTGTGACATTATGTGAATTAATTTCAGAATAGCGATGTTCTTTTTAATTGGTTTTTTATTCACAAACACAGACACACAACAAATAGGAAACTAGATAGAAATTTCTACGGATAAACTTAAAGTAAAGACTAAAAGATAGTCTTCTCTGTAGTTCGAGGACTACCCGTGGATCTAGATATGAGAGACTCCAAGTACAAAATGTAAGACTCTAAGTACAAAATGTAAGACTCCAAGTACCGAAGTTAACTAAATAAGTTTAGTGTCCGTCAGGAGTGTTAAACTCTGATGCAAAAATGTCCGTTTATTCCAGACAACCTTTCGCTCTGAAACAGCGAAAATCAAAAGACTGTTCTCTTCAGCTTCTCAAATCGGAATCCCTAACTTAGGCCTCATGCGCAATGTATTTATATACAGGCGGCTTCTAAGAGGTTCCAAGTGGCGCATCTGGCCGTTGGAGTACTCTGGAATTTATTGTATTCATGCTGTCAAATATACTGTCAAAAACTGAAGAGCACAATGATTTACGATTTTATAACGTTAGATCTAAGATTTTGAAGTAAAATGAATGGATTTTTGGAGAGCGTGATAAAGATTTTTATGTGCAATCGGCTCTCTTTTTTGGATTATTTTTAATGATTAATTATTATAATTTCAATAGATTGCGTTCTTCAAATTTGGATGAGTTTTAAAATACTGTTTGAAAAGGATTTTTGTATTATTAATTCATTATGTAGAGTAAAATATAGTTTTGAGATCATTTTAATACGAGCTGTATGTTATTCCCGATATTCTGAACTAAGTTATCACTGAACTAAGTTATGAATCAAGGTACAACATTTAAAGCTTTTTTGAAAATTCTCATATTAATAGTACTATATATATATTTTTTTTTTACTTTAATCTATTAAAAAGGCTTATTTTATCATTACTATGAGTTGAAACAAGCCTTGAATATCGTATAAATTTCTGTGTAAGTTTAAAAAGTATTTAAATCTTATGATTGATCTAAGCAGCCACATTTTTCACATGAACTATTAATCATTTAAAGACCTCAAGTGAGATCCCTTAAGACTGTTCTCAAAGGAAAACTCACAACTTGCTGACATATCAACAGAGTTATATGTATTCTTAAATAATATACGAAATTTGCAGATATTAATATTCAGAAAGTTAAACGTCGAATAACGTTTTCTCCTTTTTTTTTCTTTTTCTTTTTTTTTTTTTTTAATAGAAAGACAAAGTACCTTCCAGAAAAAAAAGTGTAAATATTAGGGATTTAAATTTATTTTAGACGACTGAGAAAGTCGCCCTTCGAAACGACTCCAATTATAAAGTTTTAAAGAAAAACGGAAAACGCTATTTGATTCAAATGCATTTGAATAGTAGTGTCTTCGAATGTCACGTTTTTTCAAAACTAGAAGAGGAAACTTCTAGGAGGGGTGGCGTAGACCTAGACGACTCGGAATCACATAGCAATGCAGGGTCGGAAATGCAATCCTAACGAGATAGGTGGTTGCTAGGGGCTGAATCATCATCGAAAATTGTCATTTAAAGATTATAAGCTAAAAATAAGTCATGACTTTCCTGATAATTAAGTTCCCCGAATTTTTTTGCCTACGTGCCTGGTTCTTACCATCTACAGTTTTGCGCGTTTGAGGGCGCTGGTTATCTGCGTTAAGGCGCGTTTCGCCAGATCTATAGTTGGACCCCTCAAACGTGCAATACTGTAGATGGCAAAAAAAAAGGCATGTAGACAGAAGACTTCGGGAAAGTTCATTATCAGGTAAGTCATGACTTATTTTAATCTTATAGTCTTTAAATGTCTATTTTCGATCACGATGATTCATCCCCTAACAACCCTCCTATCTCATTAGTATTGCATTTCCGACCCTGCATTGCTCTGTGATTCCGAATCGTCTAGGTGTAGCCCACCCCTCCTAGAAGTTCATTCTTCCAATTTTGAATCACCCTGTATATATATATATATATATATATATATATATATATATAACATTTTTTGTTATTGATAACACTCGTATTTATGAATCGATTCGGATGTGACTGAGCATGTGTACAGAACATACCAAGGTATCAACTGAGTTCGTTGGCCAGCTTCATCCGCCATATTTTTACAAAATAACAATTACTTAAAGATTTAAAATTCAAAAATATGTACAAAAAAGATAGAAATCCAAAATATTTATAAGATTAAGTGTTTGGCCTTGATACAAGGATAAACGTAGTATTTTTTGTTTTGCCTCTATCTTAAAAAATTGTTGACATATTTCAGTTTAAATTCTCTTGGGGGGAGCTGAATTTTCCATAATTAGCTTTCATTTGTAAGCTTTAGAAAACGGGGTTTCTCGCAAATTTACTTAAATTGTTGCAACCATTGTCGCTATTCTCATCCGCTTAAAACTACATACTCATATCCGTCGGCGTTAAATTCCCGCCAACATATATGGTGAAATATCGCCAAATTTAACAACAATCGTAGGTCGCCATAAATGAAGTCAACTTGGCGATAGCTGTCTAATTTTTCGAAATTTCCATTCAAATTTAGTATTAACAAAAACTTGAAATCTTCCATAATCGGGTTACACGCATTTTACCTCCGTGTGCTCCAGTAAAATTAGATGAATTCTTAAAAAACAGGGAATAGATAACCTACATTTTCTTCGCGATACAAGACTTTTTTTCCCCCTCTCTCGAGAGCAGCTTAATGAATATATCAAAAACTTACCACATGTCAGGAGAAAAAATTATCAGTTTACTTTCTTGATGATAAAATTTTGTAATGGTACGCTGAAAACTATTTTTACAGTCAAGTCTTCAAATTGGTCCGCTCATTTGCAGATATCCTATATTTTTTAAATATATTTTTACTCATATATTCCACGAACTCATTTTTTATAACATATAGCTAAGATTTATATACCGCTTTGTATAATCTTTTCTTTACTGCTCCAATATATTTTTCTACTTTCGATTCAGTAACTCTTAAATCACGTCATGTGCTAAAAATATCAAATTTACGAAGAATGTATAAAAATATAACTACGAAAAGCTAGAATTCACACTGTTTATAAGAATATTTATATCATCTCCGTCCATTTTACATAAGTACTTTGAAAATATACTATGAGAAATACATCAGAATCAAACCCGCTTTGAAAAATCATATGTATTATAACTGGAGTTCAAATATAAGAAAAATGTCCACATTTCACTTATACTTACGAAAATATTTCACTGATACACAAAAATATTTTACTGATAGTTACGTAAATCCTTAAACAAATAAGACAAAAAAAATTTTTCAAAGAAAATGAATTGCTGAATTAATAAGAATATATATGATTTATTTAAACTGAAATTAAAGAATCATTCTTTAAATCTATTCTCAAATTTAAAAAAAAGTTTCTTTGACTCGTAATTATATTTACCTAAACACATAAAATTTCTTATAAAAACCGCTTTCACACAGCTGAATATAATGTTATTTTAGTTACTTTAAAAAATAACGCATCTTTCATATTTTAAAATGCTCAAAATTTATTTTTTCCCAGCAACTTTTTTAAACACGAAAAAAACTTCATGAGACAAGCATAAATTATTTCCTATGAGAAAATTTTTAAGAAAGTTTATCTCTAACAACTAATACATTATACTCCTTATTCATAAAAAACTGTCAAAATATTTTTGTAGCATAAGTAACACGTATGCGGGGAAGCTATTTTTAATATTTTGTAATTATAAGGAAATTTTGTTTGGTTTTGAAAGGTGTAAAAACATTGCTAAAAAGCATTTTAGTCTATAATGTATATTCCAATAATTTTGATGGTTCTGTATAAGAATTACACAAGATTCATGCACCAGCAATAGTATACAAAAATGTGTGTAGGTTGAAAACACATTGTGTCATTGAAAACACACTTCCAGAAAAAGTGCCCAAAACAATGCTCTTCAGGGTACTTTTCTCTGCATATGAGATAATATACAATGGACTCGCGTGATAACTTCAGCTCGGTTACTTGGAACTTATCAGAAACTTTGCGATTAAATTTTTAATAATAAATTTATAATAATAAATTTAAATAAAAAGACTTTGCTTAATATTAAAACTTGATCAGTAATTCGAACTTATTTTTGTCAATTCGGTGAAGACAAACTAAAAAAATTAATATCTTTAAATGAAAGGATAAAAATAAATAGACGATATTGTTCGAGAATTGTGAATCGCTTTTTAACACTTTCCTACATAGTTGAAAAGTGTTTATGAACTTGGTTTGTCTGTCTGCCGTCTGTCTGTCGTCTGTCCGTGTTCTAACACGTGTAAATATACTCGGATTGCCTTAAAATCGATATATGTTATTGTGGTTTACTATGGCATTTATTTTTGTTATTGTTTATTGATTATTTTATCGTTGTTATTAAAATTATAAGCATGCTTGAACAAATATGACAACTCTTTTACCATGATTGTGACAAAGATTCTATTTGCTCTCTTAATATACTCTTAAGAGTTCTCTCAGATAATTAAGCACCCAATTACCATTATTAAACCACAATTACCAAAGACAATTGTATTGCATTGTTGGATAAATGTTTTGTAATTACAAAATGGTAAAACAAGATAAATAATTCCCTTTTTCCCTTTTTCATTTATAATTATGATAAGAGTCTACCAGAAGAATAAACGTAGATTTAAAATGGAACTGGAATTATGATTTTTTTTTAAACTGTAATGTTCTTTTTTTGTACAGCAACGATAGTTTTTAAAGGTCTTTATTATGTTTTTTCTTGTTGTTTATTATATTATTACTATTCCTTTATTGTTATACTCACATTTTGTAAGTTTTACTTACATATTATACTCACATTTTATAATTCAGCGAGTATTTTACTGTATTTTATCTAAAGCATTCTCCACAACTTCGCGTTTTATGAGTAGTTATTATTATTTTTTCTTTGGCATTGCAATGCTTAATAAGGCTAATAAGCCTCGCTTTTAATTCACTTCCAGACGGCAATTCTTGTAATACGAACTTATCTTTTTTCTTTCCCATTAATGAACTTGTAGATCATAGAATCTCCAAGATTCATCAGTTTTTGTTTTTTGTTTTTTGGAGGAGGGATATATTACGAAAATAAAATTTCCGCACTTCATTAAATTTATTTCATAAAAATTTTCCCTTCTAAATTTACAATCTTAGTTTATAAAATTATTTCCTATTTTAAACAATATTTCTTTCATTTCATTTAGTTAAATTCCTTTCTATTTAAAATGCGTATTTTAATATTTCATTCCCTTTCAAAATCTTTCTAAAAAACATTTCCCGTAATAATTTTTCTTCAATGTCTTTTATTTCTCAATCTTAAAATGCCGATATTTTATTCTATTAAAGTTATCTGTTTTATATACCATTCTATTTTTCTTATTTTATTCCAAAAATCTATTAGCGTGCTTTTCCGGAAAAACTGCGTAAGTATATTCTGCTTCCTACATTAAAATATAGTTCCTCCCCGCTTGGAAGCCATGATTGGCTGTTCCGCGTATCCGCGTATCCGCATTTCGTAAATAACCTTCCGCCACCTTGGTATTATGGAGCCTAGAATTTTCGTGACATTTGTTGTCTTTTAAAAAATATAAGTTACAATCTCGAAGCGAGTTACCGGAGTATTAGACTGTGAATATAACATCGTTTTGCAACATGAACTTCGTCTGAAAGCATGACATGATTAACTGCTAAAGTTTAAGAGGTAAAAATGTCCAACGATTTTAAGGATTGTAGTGGATGCTTCTCAGTTGTATTATAGTAGAAGAAACCAATAAAATTCCTTCTGTTATGAACAATTGTTCTTCTTTATTTGGGAAATCTGCCATTGTTTTTCAACCAAGGCCCATAGGCATTATAACAACGACTGCATAAGCTATTTCATATAGTGATCTTAATTATTCATCGAAATGGAGCTTAACCTTATCAATTATCGTATCATATATATATATATATATATATATATATTAAAAATGAAAACACATGTGAAGAACGAAGGATAAGACAGTATAAAAAGGAATGGAATGGACACTGAAGAAATTATACAAGGATGAAAAAGCAAAAATAGGAAAACTATGAATATCTTTAAAAATCTTCAGAAGGGCTTTATAAGAATATTCATAGTAAGCATATGTTATTTCATCAAATATTGTCAGCATTATGCCAAAAATCGACAATATTAAGCCCCTAATAACATATATTAATGAAACAAGAAAATTAAAAACCAACATGAGGTTAAAAAAAAATTAAATAAATAAAAATGCAACTGAAAAAGGAATTAGATCAATAATAAAATTTTGTGTATAATAATCATTAAATCCTATAAAAAATCGACAATATAATGAACTGATAGTTATAATATTATACAAAGACATATATCCAAAAACGTAAAATTCTCAAAATGAAAAAAATAAATATAGATATTATATATATATCTTATTTTTTAACATAGAATTATACATTAATACATCCATTTTTACTTTAATGTAATTGGATATTTTATTTATTATTTAATTTAATTTATTTATTATTTAACTAATTGCTATCATATTTAGATAGTATTTGGTTTAATTTTTTAATATTAATTTTCTTCCACTGCTATTTTTATTCATCGTATATTCACTTTTTCTCTCATAGATGGCAGCACCATGGTTTGTGTTGCTTTACAATAATATTCATATTATTCTAAAACCTATTTTGGCAACATGGTAAATCATTTTCTAAAACTTATTTTGGCAGCATGTAAAGATTTTTTGCAATTCATTTCCTCTGTTTAGTTATGCTCATATATCTGGTTCATGAAGTGCACCAATATCTTTTTTAATCCAATTGGATTTCGCACTTTATGATTAAATTTCAAGTTTTAATCTGTTTATTATGGGTAAGGTTTCTTTCCTTTTTAATATTGTATTTATTTTTTTATCTTTAAGATTTTTTCACAGGTTTTATTCATTGTTTATGAGTTTGTAGTCCCAAAATCATATTCTTTAGCAATGTTATGGCTAATATGATGATGAAGCCACGCATTTTATTTGTGGTATTTAGGCATTTGGGACATGATAATTCTGTCTAAATTCCACAAATTTCATTTCATTCATTCAATTTCATTCATTCAATTTTTAATTTAATTTCTTCTTCTTTTAAATAAGTTTTTGGTATCTATATTCAGTGCGTTGGGGAATACTATCGTTGTCAACTAATTATTACATACTAAATCATAATTTCATAGTTTAAGTTGGTGTTATGGTAATGTTTCATTAATGGTTACATATATATATATATATATATATATATATATATATATATCATATTACGAATATTTACCGTCAGATGTTGTAGTTGGAGTAAAGTTGATACTAGAAGTAGGAGCACACATGGTCGCACAATGAAATTAAGAACGGTGGGTGTTATTGATGATGTGAAAAATTAGAAGAAGTCGTAATATTTCAGTTGCAGTCTCGACGCGGCCGTAGCGGCAGTAGAATGAAAAAACCAGAAGCGTTTCTCCATGAATCAAACGAACAAGGCTGTTCAATTTCAATCCTTTATTAAGTATTTCTCTTGGGCAGTTTCCACCTAACAATAATAGCCGTGCATCGCTACGTCATCAAGGTATAGAGGGTAAGTAATAGAACATCTTAATTATTGTCAAACGAGCAGCCAGGGAGTTGTTGACAAGTGAAAATTCGACTTATTTCTGAGGGAGCACCGCAGGTAGCTGCTTTTTGTTACCTAGCGTAATAACACAAATTATGACGTAGAACGCGCACTGAACCAATGAGGAATTAAAGAAGACGCGTCATGCTACGTCACGACCAATGAAAGATAATTAGTAAAGAGTTCGGACAGAGAGGTAGTGGATGAATTTTGTAGTAAAGTGACTTAGAGCGGGAAAATAAAATTCGGAATAAAAATGAAAATGGCTCTCAAAAAACATTCTAAAACCCAGAAATGATCGGGGATCATGATAGAAATTAAGAATAACTAAAATCTTTATATTTAAGTAAATTTGGACAATTTAGAATTAAATAAAAGGGAATTTAAAAGGGTTAACGATAGAGCTAATTTAAGAATAAGGATTTAATGAATATAGAGTAGTAAATTAGAATAAAACAGGAAAAAATTAGAATTGTAAGAATTTGGAATAATTTAACTAAGGAAAAATGGCGAACATTTTTTATTATTACATATCCCCCCTCCCTAAAAATGCATGAACCGGTAAGTCCAATTGACTTACATGTTCAGTGGGAGAAAGCAGATACTTGGGTTACAAAACAGTTCCCTCGATGCAATACAGTTACCTGGTCGCCGTATCGCGATGTTCAAATTTCTGAATTCTGTTAAGTAAAATTTAAATAATTAAATTTAAAGAAACACGGTTAAGTGGAAACTGCTGTAAATAATTACATTTTTCAATAATAATTAATGTGTTGCTAATAATCACATTAGCATACATTTATCTTCTCAATAATAACAAGTATAACAGTATAGTATAGTTTGTATCAAGAAAATATAACAACAACATATAAATCATCTCTTTTGTACCAATAATTTAACAATAATCAGCATTATTCACTTATGTATAGTCCTTAAGTGATTTTTTAAGTCCTACTGAATGGTAGAGTCCAATTATTGAATATTATAAGAGTCCTTAATGTTGCAATGGCAGTATGAAGTTGCAATAAATAAATTTAAGTAATAATATAATAACAATATAATAATCATATCTCTTTTTATCAATAATTTAACAATAATCAGCATTATTAACTTAGTTATAGTTCTTAAGTGATTTTTTAAGTCCTACTGAATTGTAGAGTCCAATTATTGAATATTATAAAAGAGTCCTTAGTGTTGTAATGGCAGTATGAAGTTGCAATTAATAAAAATAATACAATAATAATAATAATAGCAAGAACAATATCAACAATAAAATTTTAAAATAATAATACTTAACAATAACAATAATAATAGTTTCATCAGTAGAAAGAATAAACAACAACAACAACATCAAAATTTTATTTACATAACATCAGAAACTTTTTTGAATGCAGCTTACCTAAAACTTTCAATTCCACTCTTTAAATACTTTTTATTTTATTATAATCTTTATATTCTCTTTCAAAATCAACTTATAAATAGTGTAACTAATAATAATAATTCTCAACAATAAGTTCAGCAATAACAAGCAGTATAATTCAAAATATCACACTCTTTCTTTAATTCTTTCTTAAGTATATCATTAATATCTCATCCATATAGTAGTGAATGAGGCATGAGAATATACTCAAATAAAATACATAATATAAATAAGGAATAAATAAGTAATATTTGTGAAAAACAATCATTATTGGTGTAGATGATGATTATGTAATTATCTTGCTTTCAGTCAAACAAGAAAACATAAGTTGTGAAATGAAAAAATGGGGCCTTGTAGCATATTAAGAAAGGTTGGACAATTCTAAATTATTATTAAGATATCATATTTGATTAGTTTAATATAGAATTTAATCCAGTTTATTTTATTAATTTCGTTAATACTGTTTAATTCATTATTCTAATCTAATTCAATTCAGTATCAGAATTTACTAACTTAAATCAACCAGTTTATGCCCGCACAAACAGTTAACTCAAGTGAAAACTCAACAGTGATGCTCTTGTGAGCTCAATTCAAGAACACACTGCTATACAGAAGAGAATTGATAATTAATTTTTTATTTAGTAAATTTATTTTATTAAGTTAGTTTATTTTATGAATATTATAAATTTAAGATGAAACTATAAATTTAACATTAGTTTGTTGTGGTTTCTCATGGGATAATTTTAATTGATCAGGAGGATAATAAGGGCGTAATTTTGATACATGTACTATTTCAGTAGATTTATTTTGAATCTGTCTATTAATTTCAAAATTGACATCAGATAACTTATTAAGGATTTGATAAGGACCACTAAAGACTTGTGAAAGTTTTCTAGTATTAGGATATTGGAACGCTTCATAAATTACAAGATCTCCAATCTCAAATTTTGGTTCTAGATAATTTCGATCATAACATTTTTTTACTTCTTCAATAATTTTCATCAGTGCGTTTTTTAGTAAGTTTAAGGGCTTCTTGAACAGGAGGGTAATAATTTTGTTGAAGAGGGGAATCATAGGGTAATTGGCCAAAAAGTAAGTAAGCAGGAGGGAATTTAGTGATAGAATGAGGGGTATTGTTATACTCATTAACTACTTCTGTCAAAATTTTTGTAACAGGAATTTTGGAGTTGGTAGAATTGACTTTACACTTCAATCTAGTAACTATTGTCTGGTTCACTCTCTCACATTTGCCATTCGTTTGTGGATGATGTGATGTGGTTAAACGTTGCTTAATATTGTGGTTTCGCAGGAATTTTTTTAATCTAGATGAAGTAAAGGCTGCATTCCTATCACTTAGTACTTTTTGATGGGTCTGGACATTAAAAATTTTATTAAAACAGAATAATTGTTGTGGTGTTTGAATATTAAAAACTTGTTTTAGACAGTTAGTATAAGTTTCTGTGGTAACACTTTTTGAGGGAAAGGCCCAAACATATCTAGTAGCATGGTCGATTATAAGATGTAAATATTTTTTGTGGAATTGTAGTAATTAAATCCGCCCACAGTATCAACAGAAATGCATTCAAAAGGTTGATCTGTGGTGGTCATAGCTTGTAATAAGCCAAATTTTTTCTGTCTCGTTTTTTTATTCTTTTGACAGATATCACAGTGTTTTACGAAATTGGTTATATCTTGAGTCATGTCAGGCCAATAATAATTAGGGGAGATTAAATTTAACATTTTTTGGATACCAGGATGACCAAATTTTTCATGAGCAACATTTAGTATTTTTCTCCTTAAAGACATGGGGACTACTATTTTTCGAAATCCTTTCTTTTTAATTATCATAAGTCCATTTTCATTTAGATAATTTTTACCACACACATTATCTTTTTCCTGCCTCTCTATAATTTCTTTAACGTCCAGAAGAAAAGTAAGTGGTTAAATAAAATGTGAAACTGGGTTTCTCGACGACATGTCGGCTTCGACATTTGTGGATCCCTTTTCGTAAACTATATTATATTCAAACATGCTTAATTTCAAAGACCATCTAAATAACCTGCCTCTCAGATGTTTAGTATTTTTTAACCATACAAGAGATGCATGATCAGTATGAATGATAAAATTTACACCATGAAAATAATGATAGAATTTGTCTATGGTGTCAATGATGGCAAGACACTCTAACTCGGTAATAAAATAATTCTTCTCATAACTTCTCAATCCTCTAGAGTAATAAGCAATTGGATGTAAAAAATTATTACTATCAGGTTGTTTTAAGACTGCACCTACTGCCACCTGTGAGGCATCAACAAACATATGGAGAGGTAACTTAGGGTCATAAATTTTTAAGATAGGTTTGGCTATTAAGGCATCTTTTAATTTTTGAAAAAAAATTTGACAATCTGTATTCCATTCCCATACTGTATTTTTCCTGAGTAATCTATTAAGAGGGCCTCGAATTGTGGCATATTTATCTATAAACTTGTGATAAACATTGATAGATCCTAAGAATCTTTGAAGCTCCTTTACATTTGAAGGGGGTTTTACCCCCTGTTCAAAAATGTTCAAAAAACATTCTAAAACCCAGAAATGATCGGGGATCATGATAGAAATTAAGAATAACTAAAAGCTTTATATTTAAGTAAATTTGGACAATTTAGAATTAAATAAAAGGGAATTTAACAGAGTTAACGATAGAGCTAATTTAAGAATAAGGATTTAATGAATATAGAGTAGTAAATTAGAATAAAACAGGAAAAAATTAGAATTGTAAGAATTTGGAATAATTTAACTAAGGAAAAATGGCGAAAATTTTTTATTATTACATATATATATATACATATATAACTATATTTAAGGTTCCTTTTTAAAAAATAAGGGTATGAATTTTCTCCAATAGAAACAATTTTATTTTAATAAAATGTATGACATTTTATTTTTTATTTCTTAAACTATTTAAATTTTTGAAAATATGATCCTTACAGTTACAGAGCACATTTCTAAGAAAAGTATGCAAGAAAACATATTTCAAAATATTCTAATTTGTAGAAGAAATGTGGTTCTAAAATTTTCTAACATTTTTTTTAAATATTTTTTTTTAATTTCAGCAATATAAAAATTTATTAAAAAATTTAAAATCAATTCTTGATAGGCATTTTTCTGACTTTCATTTTTATATTAACATGTCATAGAAATGCTAAAGATCTTAAGCAATAAATTCATGGCAGACCAAACCTATTTCTCTTCCTTATTCAATAATTCAATAATATTCAATTTTTCGAACCGCTCAGGTGGAATTAAATTACCGTTTTTTTTTTTTTTTTTCTAAATAATGCAGGATGAAATCCTACTTCTTTTAGATCCTACTTCTTTTAGAATAAGAAATGGATTGTTATGATTGACTTTTCTTACAAATAAATGGTATGGTTATGTGACTATAGTCTTTTCTAAAAGAAATACTATTTTTGGATATTTAATATTTCAAGTTTTATGAATGAATACTGATACTTCTATTTACCTTTGTGCAACTTTGTGCAACTTTATTACTCTCTAATGTGCAAAAATAATATATAATATGATATGCTATAATAGAAAAAAAAAGTACTTTCTTCTGGGATTCTAATATAAACTTAATAAATCTGCCTGCTTGATGCTAAAAACTTCATCGATGCTCAATAGTAATTAATGAATATATAGATATTATATGTATATTAACTGATCAGGCCAGTTTTTTCCGGGTCTGTGATAATAACCTTAAATTAGGGGTTTTTAACTTTTCGCGCTCGCGGGCCACATCAACAACTTCTTACAGTTCCGCAGGCCACTCGTAGACAAGAAATGTATACATGCTAAAACCAAGAGACAATTTCATGACAGAGCAGGATTGTATATAGAGGCGGCGTAATTTTAAAAAATCCTATTCTTGATTCATAAAAAACATTTTATTTATTTATATTTGCAAGTAATGTTACATATTGTCATCAGCAATTTTAAAAGGAACACTTTGTAATTTCGAAGGGAAAATTGCAAGTCCAGAGAATTAATAAGCATAACATATCAAATCTTTCGAGAACGAATGTTCCCTGCGGATCACCTTCTGAATTCAACAATAAATTACACTGTAAATCTGCAAATTGCAACTATAAGTTAGGTGGAACACTCACGATATCAATTGAGAATGGTGAGAGAACCCTCGAGATGGAATTTCATTTTGGCGAAAGTGAGAAATTCTGTTTTCAAATTCCGGCCTGAGATTTAAAATACATTGGTCATATTCTGTAGTTTTAATCAATAACTCTACCAATGTAAGGAAAATGAATACAGTTTTCAATTTTCAGCTTTTGTTGATATAGCATTTTTTTTTTCTTCAAATGATTTCATACAGTCATAAAGATTGTAAACAACTTTGAACTTTTCCCAGTAAACGGCAATTTAGATCATTGATGTGGCTGCACTACAAAAAAAAATTGTTGGCACGGTAGCGTATTACTGCTTATTTTGCTGTTTATTACTGTTAATTTTACGGTATAATACTGGCAGCTGGGATGCTAGTATTATACCGGAAAATCAACAATTTTTTTTTTTTTTTTTTTTTTTTTTGCAGTGTAATAATGCGCACGAAAATTGCAAAATCTCTTAATCACTTCTCTTCTTAGAACTCGCAACTATGTTTGATTTTGGCTTCCATAAATTGTAGAATTTCATTCTTGAGGAAGAAAAGGTATTGAAACATTTTTTCGCGTCTCAACGCATGTACTTCGATACAGGGCCGAAACCGGCTTTTTTTCACGGAGTGCAAACATGGATTTTGGCGCCTACACCCTCCTCCGTAAAGTAAATTTACAAAGAGATTTTTAGTAAATTTCTAATAGCCGACTTTTTTTAAATTAAAAATATACAATCATAAAATGCGTAATATTGCTTTGTACGCGATCTACAGCCCGCTTCATGCAACTATCACTTATACTATTTTTCCTATTAATAGACTGGTATGTCTAGATGCTTTCCTGAACCTAACTCTAATTTTCAAAATTATAATATTGACTTAAAAATATATATATTAAGTTTTTCCCATTTTATTTTGTGAATTTTCCACCCCATAGTATTTAGTGTCCGGGCAGTCACCCGACCTCACCAATTTTTTCATCTTTTTGACAATTTTAACGCACTTGGCTCAGTTTTTCTTTTTGGATTTTGCAACTGCAAAACATTTTTACCCAAATTTCATAGACAGAAATTTTTGTATCAAACGACAAACCAAATCTTCATTTGACGCCCCCTCCATCTTCCGTTCTAGCGCCCGGGGGCACATGTCCCCCCCCCACTTAGTTTCGGCCCTGCTTCAATATAATAAGTCATGTCAGCATTTTCAATGACCATATCATTTAGGAACTGCTTAAAGTGCATGGGATTAAATCCTTTTAATTCGAATAAAATCAACATTTTTTAGAACAACAGATATCACCTGATCAAGATTGGATGAGAACATATTACGCAAATTTTTTTGAGAAATTATAGAGGAAAGCCACAATTTTTTATATTTACATAATTTTTCACACCAGATTTCATTAATGCTATTAATCTGGTTCTGTGCTACCATAGAAGTAGCACCATCTGTTCTTATGGCAGATACATTTCTCAAATTTAGCCAAAGTATCTCTCAAATAAGTATACAAATCATAATACCGTTTTGTAACTTCAAGCGCAATAATATACTAGCTAATTTTACTACAATCGTAAAGTTGTTGGCCGCGGATAAAAATAGCCCATTGCGCATTATTTGTAGCATTTGTTGATTCATCCATCTGTACAGAACAAATTACAAAGTTTTTACATTTAGATTCAAATGTACTTAAAATATGTGACGCCAGATCTTGTACACTACTGTTACAACAGATAGGCTTCTATTCTTAATATTTTGAGACTTAGATGCTCAAACCACATCATTTGAACATTGTATACATTCTTCTAATAAACTCGCCATCAGTGAAAGACTTTCCTCGTTTTGCAGTTTTTTCTGCTTACCATGTAATTAACACGAACACTGTTTCCCTACTCCATATTTTTACTGAAGAACACTGATAATTGAGCTCAGATTTTAATTCTTTAAGTTTATTACTATGAAAATGTACAACCAATGTAGAATGTTTCTCACTGTGCTTATTTTAATAATGTCTTCCTAATGTTGTATTCTTCATTACTGCTACACTTTCTTTACAGATAAGACAAACTGTCTTATTCTTATAAGTCAATCAAAAAATATCGTGTTTTCGGATCAGAACTCGCTATTTTGCCTACATTCAAAGATTATGCATTTCTGAAATGTAAACCTGACTAAACTTAGTATCTGTTTGACGATAAATTGCGATTGTAACAGAATGTGCCGACTTCTTTCGAAGCAACCACAGAACGGCTGTCATTTATGATTAGTTTACAGGGACACTCAAAACTATTCCGTTACATTACGGTCAACGGGAAAAAATCGTTTTTAGTGCATTTTAATAAAATTACATTTATTTGAACATAATAAGATTTATATGTGTGACTGGGCATTCAAAAGTATTCTGTTACATTACGCTACGGTCATTGGGAAAAATCGTTTTCAGCGCAACTGTTTCAAACATAATGAAATTGCTATGCTTCACTTAAGTGGGTGGCAAGATGCTTTATATAGAGAGTATATATTATATAGTAGCAAGTATATATATTATATAGTAGTTATATAGTAGCAATTTTAGTTCGCTTACAACGATGCACAAAATTACTCCATTGAATTATTATCCAGAGGAAGAAATCGTTTACAGTGTATTTTAATTATGTTATACCATTTCAATGAAATTGAAACACATTACTGAGGTACACTACAGCATGTTTTCTTGTAGAATGCGTAGAATTTATCGTTTATTTACAGAGACACTCAAAAGAATTTGGTTACACGAGTGACTATGAGCTATAACTGCTGGATGTTTTCAGCTGTGATATGCATTTAAAAACTTAACTAATTTTTAGTGTACTACTAGGTATGTAGATCATATACAGGGGTGCACGAAAGAATTCGCACACATTATCAACTTTGGACAGCAATTGCTGAAAATGAATTTTTACTGTTTTGTGTCATTTTTTGTATGTTTATTTAGATATCTCATTTCATTGTCTGATTGTATGAACAAAAATGAAATTTCTTAACATAATATTCCGAAAGTGTTGGAAAGTGTTTCATAATTTATGCCGTGATACATGATTTTTAGTTCTTTTTAGAAATTACTCTCTCTGCACTGCACTTGAGCTTTTGGGGAGATAAATATTATACATGCGAATTTTATGAATTGTTCTTAATTCCTCTACTTTGAAACGCACTATAAATAGGGTGAAACCCCCAGTTATTGACACCTAATCAGTAACTGACACCTCAGCAGAAAGCTAACTCAAAAAAGCATTTTCTTGTAAAATTCTGAAAAGAAATGCATCTAGTGGTAACTTATTTGTCTCAACTGTTATAACTTATTTTTCAGCCATTGGTTTTTCAAAAAAGGGACGGTGTCACTTACTGTAGGTACTGACCATATTTATGACAAAAATTAATTTTTAGTAATAAAACTAGTATAATTTTTCAATATTTTGTCAACAATATTTTTTTAATGTATGTTTACTATACTTTCAAAAACAAAGATAAGTATAAAATAGATTTAAAACTTTGTAATAGTGATTTGAACAGGAACAAGTCCTTAAAGTGCCAGTTACTAGAGGTTTCACCCTATCTATAATAAAATTTATGTATCCGATAAGTTTCTAATATATGTATTTTTTTTTTCAAAATGAAAAATAAACGAGAATATCATATTTAGACCCCTTATGCTTGTAATGGTCTTATTTTATCTCCCTCTGAATTAACCCTTTATTCAAGGCCTTTCACAAATCCAAACTTTTTATTTTTTTTTTACACATTCATGAAGCCATTTTCATTCGTAAATTTACATATATTACCAATTACAATGAAATCGGACAGTGCCTTTCATTTTCCATAAAGAATCTATAACAAAACTAGGGGGCCTACCCCCTGCAAGCTACGCTCGCCAACCCCCGGTCAGACTTCGAGGCCTCTAAAAACATGACAGCGTGCTTTATTTTAAAAATATTGGTAAATCTGTAATTGGGTTGCCATGCTTTTAACGTTTTAATGGGCATTTTTTGATTATCATGGCCTCATACACAGCTGTTGCGACAACTGACCACTGTTTTCGGGATTGATAAGTAAAATCAATTACAACTTGAAAACCAGCTTGTATAAAATGGTTAGGTTTAAATTGTGGCTACCTCTCGGACATCTATAACAACGATGTGTATTCTATTCTTCCTTTGCGTTTAAGGATGAGAAAAATTCAATCTGCTTGTGAATAACATTAAGAACCACGGTATTGAAAAGTACTATGTTATAGACATTTTCAGTAACAGGTTTTAATTTTCTCTCTATTTTAGTGCACCATCATGCATATTTTCATGTTATTTTAAATATGTAAATTATTTTTTTAATTAATTTGTATATACGAATTTTATAATAATTATTTATCATACAAAATTAATTAAATATTTTGTGCATGCATGCCTGCATTTATTCGGCATCAATTGATGAGATATTTAAACAAATTTGCCATCCGCGATAATTTTACACCATCTTATGTCACTTGAATATTGTCCATAAGAAAATCGAGTAATTTTCCAGTATAGGATCCTTTGCTTTTAGGTTTGGAGTAATTCGAGCTTCAAAAAGGGATAGATTCTTTAATATACATAGATTTGTTGCCAAAAGTTATGAAAACAAACCCAATGAACTTTTGCTGCTTTTCTATTATAGGGTCTTGACGCTTTTTTAAAAAGTTTGGCGGAAAAAACCAAGCAGGATAAAAAACCAACCAGGATATTTTATTCTTCCGTTCAGTTGGGCAATTATTAATTTATATATTAGTTTCAAATATCCGAATTAATGATTTTATAAATTCGTTTAATTAAATTTTACAAAAAAATAACAAAATGATATCAATAAATAATAATTACTATTAATTCCTTTTCCTCCCTTTCTTTTGCGTTTACCTAAATGACGTCATTTGGACGAATTTATTCAAAATATTTTCAGTTTATAAATTTAATTAAATGCTGACAGACGATTGAATCCTGACGATAGAGATGTGATTTTTTTTTTTCAAATTTTCCTGAAAAACATAATTTAATCACAATCTTGTCTCCATTATCTATACTTGTCTTCATTATCGATTGAAATAAAAGATAAATTCAATTTCAATTTGAAAATGACGAATAAAAAGAAATCAATAATCCCTATCGGGATCCTTTTCAATTTTTTTCCCTTTTTTGTCACAAAAAACTGAGTAATTAGTTGCCATCATTACAGAAATGTCATTAAAATTAGAAAAAAATTAATATCTCGAAAACTAATTCCAATTTCAAAATTCTATTACCAATTTTGACATGCGCGGATTTTTATGAACAGTTGGTATTAATTTCACCATCAAGCGTTTAATATTTTATTAAAAATAGCCCTGAAACATAATCAGTCGTTTAAAATCGTTTCACAAATTCGTTTCATTAGGATTTTATATATATAGGGTAGATGTTGGCAGAATCGCCACTTGAAAGTGAAAACCTGAGACACATCGTCATCAGCAAGCAAGTTATCATAATTCAAGATGGATCCCATTTACGGGAAAATAGAAAGAGACATTTGTTCTTAGACGCAACAAATTGTAATGTGTACAAATTTCATACACGTATGTGCAAAAATCCGTTCTTGGATGTGTCAGAAAGTTTTGAGTTTTTGAACGAGAAAAATAAAACCATTAAGAGCACCCTACCTTTATCACACTGCTTAAAATAAGTAGTAATGCATGAAATAATTAGCCTACCCATAAAAAATGTGTTAGCTCCGCCACTGTTAAAAAGTTTAGGACTTAACGATGTTAACATAAATAAAATTATGTTACGATTTATATACAATTTTTTTTCTATAATTAATGAAACAGACATCAGAAAATATAGTTAAAATTAAGCATAACTAACACACGATATTTAAAGCATTTCTAATTTTTTTATAAAATAATAAGCAATATTTTATTGAATCTATATTCAAAGTCATTTTAAAAAATGTAAATACATTAGTAATTTCATGTTTTTTTTTTTTTTTTTTTTTTTTATGTTTAATACATTTCTATAAATATAATAGCATTTTCGTGTGAATTAAATTCGTTATAGCCTCAGGATATCACACTGTTACACAAAACTCAGAAAAAGACCCCTTACCTACGGTTCTAGAGGCCCTTTCAACCCTGTAATCGATAGTATATTTTGCTTTTAGTTGAAATTGCATGTTTTTTTCTTACTATTGAAGTGAGTTAGTTGTGAAAAAGCCTTTTTAAAAATGTCCTTTAACATTCCCATTCTGATTTCCTTTTTCTTTGTTGGTTTCCCTCACAGAGATTTTTAATGGCTTGTTAAAAGAAATTGTTTTAAAAAAAGAAAGAGAAAACGAAAACCTTTTTAGATACTTATAACACTCAGAAATAAGTTATTGCCCCTCCCCTTCTTAAAAAAAATGCAATACAAAGAGCCCTATTGACTTATTTTATTTAAGCTCCAAGGTAAATAAGATAAATAAATACTTTTCATTTTTACTTTCTTCTACCTTTACAAGAAGAAAAAATTAGATTCTTGAAAATTTTCAACTTCCGGTTTTCGACGATTTATACGTTGTAGAAGGACTTGAACACGATTTGACTCTTTTTAAAAATCCATGAGTCTGTCTGTGTGTGCCTGTATGTATTGATACAAATTTTATACACGCTCTAATCTCAATAAACTAATGCACGGAATTTAATCAAACTTAATCAGATTCAGTTAGACCTTCACATACGAGGGTCGATCCAGAAATAAGGTTCCCATCAAATTTGGAAATAGACAACATTGTTTATTCTCATAGAAATTTACATCGTTGGAAAGAAGAAAGTTTTCTCTATTTTTCTACATAATCGCCATCTTTTTCTACGCATTTTTGTGGTCGGTGCTCCAATTTCTGTATCCAATGTCGTAGAACTCCGCCGCCAACCCGTTGAGGAATCGTTTCACCTCTTCTTTGACGTCATCGTCGCTCCGGAAGCGTTGGACACCCAGATGTTCCTTTATCTTGGGGAACAAGTGATAATCACTAGGTACGAGGTCCGGACTGTAAGGTGGGTGGGGCATGACAATCCACCCAAATTGTGTCAAAAGTTCCTGGGTTTGACAGGAGACGAGAGGTCGGGCGTTGTCGTGTAGCAGCGTTACACCGGCAGTCAGTCGTCCTCGTCAGCGGTTCTGGATAGTTCGCCTGGGTTTTCTTAGTGTACACAATAACTCGCACTTGGCGGGATCAACAATGGGAACTTCCATCTCGGACGGCTGCTGAGCCAAGAATAAGCGGCACAACGAAGCGTGGCCGAGGTAATCGCGAGTGCGGGAACAGCCACGCACAGTGCTGTTGCCATATTTCGCCTGGCACCTTCCCGTGCGGCTGGAGCTCGTTGGGAACCTTACTTCTGGATCGACCCTCGTATATTGGTTCTGATTAGATTTTGGTGTTTCATCAATTCCACTATAACTATATCTCAAGAACTAATGCAATTGTAATTTCACCAAATTTTTAAAAAAAGGCTAAAAAAGTCGCTGTCTGATCAAAAGTTCTCCATCTACAAAATGACACAGTCAATAACAGTTGAAAAATTCATTTACACTGATTTCGACTGAAAATATCAAAAATATACACAATATTTTAAAAATAGGCATCAAATATTTTAAAATATCAAAAATATCAAGATATTTTAAAAATAAATATAGGATATATATTATAATATATATCAAAATATATATCCATTGATACATATCACCAAACCCTGTTAGGTGTTGAACCTCTCTTGCCGAAATACTCATGTTTTTTTATTAGACCGGGAGGCGGCAGCACAGACAATCACCTCATCGAGTTCACGGCTGAAATTCCAGAATTAGTTAAAACTCGATTCGCATATTAAAACGCAATCGGTCTGCCAAGTCATATCTTGGTGGAGAACACGTGAAAACCGGATTTTAGTGGTTGGCTCGTAGGTTTACCATTGTGTTTTCCTGCACGCAGTTCTCCATGTTTTCATACTTTTGGGTGCAGGAAAACACAATGGTAAACCTACGAGTCAACCGCTAAAATCGGGTTTTCATGCGTTTTCCACCAAGATATGACTTGGCAGACCGATTGCGTTTTAATATGGAAATCGAGTTTTAACTAATTCATGAATTTCAGCCGTGAACTCGATGAGGTGATTGTCTGTGCTGCCGCCTCCCGGTCTATATGTAATCGGATATATTCTGCTCATTTCCATAGGAAAATGAAAGATCATAACAGCTCACCCTCCCTCCCCAAAATAAAACCATAGCTACGCTACTGGTATTTAGTAATAACAAAAAAATGTATATATATATATATATATATATATATATATATATGATATCACACGATCAGTGGCAATCTTCTGTTATCTGGTTACCATTCATTTCTGCTTGACTGGGGGATTTTTCGGCTTTTAAGGCCGAATCAACAGCTGTCGCGACAGTTGATGGCTGTTTTTTGTGATTGATTAAGTAAGATAAATTACTTTTGAAAATCAACTTGTATGTCACTGCCTTCCGGACTTTTTATAACGGCGCTATAAGAAAGCTATCGAAAACGATCACTGCCGTTTTAAATATGACGTTTTAAATGTGTCGTTTTAAATATGACGTAATTTGCACCATTAAATATTTTCGCCCGTAATAAATGAATTATTTTAAAGTTTTCTTTCTCTTTTAATATTTACATATAAATATATTTTTCAATTGACAATTGCTTACTTATATTATTTGGGTTTTTCAAACCTGGCAACAGTTAGATAAAAACGGCTATTTCAAATTATGAACTAAATATCTATATCTAGATAATGAAATTTTGAATAAAACCTTGGGAAAAAAATAAAAAAATTGGACAAACTTAAAAAAATGATTGAGCATTACTCACTACAATCTAGTCAAGTATACGCCTGCAAAAGATGGCTAAATTGCTATGCATAATTTTTTATCCTATAAAACTCATATAATTGAACTATCTTGACCAATTTCAACATTAAAAAAAGGTTAAAATAATTCTTCGATTTAAAAACTGTCTGCTTCAATGTGCTTATTATACATTTCTCTATAAAACTAACAGGTTTCATGTTTTTACATGCAGCAGTTGTTGCAGGATAAGCCGAGAAATTGAAAAGGTCACAATAAATTCAATTACGGCAACAGCGTTAGTTATTTTTTTTTTACGAATAGGGATTTCTTAAAGGATTTCTCTTACTGGTTTGTTGACAAAATGTTTCTAAAATATATGCTTAATTTTACATTTTATGTGTTAAAATCTTAATTTTAGCTGTAAGATTTTAAAACTTCAAACAAACCGGTAAGAGTAAGTGACATCCTTAAAGAAAAGTATACAAAAAATAAATCTGTCAAGTGCGAGTATAACTCGCGATCAAAGGATTCCGTACATTAAATATATTAATTATCATTTATTAATTAATAAACTGCTACTACCCCTAATTTTTTCATAATTTTAGTTTCAGTAGATTGGGAAATAGGAGGGGGGGAGGGGTTGACATATATTTTCAGTATACTTTCAACGATATCTCTGAAAATAGAATACTTAAAATTAAAACAAATATATTTTTGAGTTCGATGTTACGAGATCGTTCGAACGATATCCTACACGATAGATAAAAAGATTTTTTTTCAATTAATTTAATTAATATATCGGCTAATCAATGACTTTTTTTTTTTTTCTAAAATCATTATTAAATGCCCTTGAATGATTCTGCGTCGGCAGATACTTGAGCGCCCGTCAACTCCATCACTGACCGCCCGTAAAGTAAAGTTTGTGTGTAACGGAAAAATGGGTTTTTCTCAAAAACTATCTTATCTAGGAAAACCGCTATAGTTTCCCTGCAACCTACTACCTCTATTTGTTTTTCTCATAATTTTAGTTTCCATAGATTCGGAAATAGAGGAGAGGGGACGGACATATTTTTGCAGTGCATTATTGACGAAATCTCTGAAAATATAATACCTAAAATTAAAACAAATACATTTTTTAATTCGGTTTTACGAGATCTTTCACACGATACACAAAAATAAAACTTTTTTTTTTTTTTCAAGTAACTTAATTAGCTCACCTAAATTTTTCTTTAACATATTTGTGAATGGCTGATAATCTGAAAATATGTAGATAAAAAGGCTTTATAACTTTCCACGTCCCATAGTTTACGAGAAAAAAAGGCTCTGACAGGCAGACACAGGAGTTATCTTATAATGGCTCCGTTTTAGGTAGATTTCGTAAGAAATAATACCTATTACATTCTCGCCTAAGTTGGAATTTTTGAAAAAATTTTGCAGATCTACGCCGATCATGACTCCCAGAACCCCAAACCACCCCCAGTTCAAAACTTTATCTATCTATCTATCTATCTATCTATCTATGTCACTTTTTTATGGACACGATAACTGCAATAATTATGCACAAATCTCTTCCAAACTGATACATAACATCAAGGGGCATAAAATTCTCGGTCAAGTTCGTTAATAGGAAAAATTGAACCAGGGGGGGGGGGGAAATGGGGGGCTTTTTGGGAAAACAGAAAAACCCATAATTATTAATTATGATACGTATCGAATCCGTTTAAAGTTATTATTACTTCCAGGAAAAGGGCCAAAAATTCATGTTTGACAGATTTTAGATAGCATTAAAAATGGCCCCAAAGGAGGGAAAAGGGGGGAGGGAAGAGGGTGTGGTTAGAAGAAAAAAAATCATAACTTCGTCAATTCAGAAGATATCAAATCCGCTTAAATTTATTATTAATCCTCTTAATATTATCTAAAACTTTTATACTGACAAGTTTTTTATATTACCAACTCTTATAGCAAAAAAAAAAAAAAAAATCCCTGCCGGCTCCGCCTCCAAACAAGTTAGGTTTCGAAGTGGGCATTTCCAAATGCCGCATCATGGCAAGAAGGTCATTTCTTCCGCAATTCCCAACAAAGAGGCGCCCCACGGTCTGCGTCTTCGAAATCTACCTGTGCCTGTAGGCCGAGCCGTCAGGGATTTTTACTCTTTCAGTACGGAACCCTAAAAAAGAAAGAAGTTAAAAATATAAATTTTCTGATGAGAATTTAAAAAATACGAATGCACTCCATGTCCATAGCTTTAACATCGGAGAGGGGAATTTGAGATCTGAACAGACCAAGAACCTTTAAATGGACATTAACCCCTTAATCGTCGTGCCCGAGACATTCACGGGCAGTGTAGACTACGCCTGTTTTATTCAGATTGTTTCATTCCCACCAGTCTTTTAAAATAGCATAATTGGCTTTATTCTCGCATTATATTATCTGCCTATTAAATAAGGCGAATATTTCTACTTAAAGGAACTGGTGGTAATCAAGCAATCTGAATTATTAAAAAGTAGTTTACACTCAAAGAGCGCGACGATTAAGGGGTTAAAAAACAAATCCTTCAATTTCCAACGGATCCATTTGGAAATTGGCAGATTTGTTAATGACAAGCTCAAATAGTTTACATTCAAAATTTGGTGTTAAAATAATAAAGAGTTTTTTAATTATTCAATTTTTAAATATTTAAACTAACGAATAATTGTCATATTTTAAAATATCCCTTTTGAATAAAATATGACAATATTTATTTATGAGATACTTTTTATATATTACAATGGAAGTTGGCATGAATTTTAAAAGTTTGCTGAATGTATAATCAGGAACAAAATATTTTTATAATTATGCTTTGTTTGTTTTTTTCTAAAAAAAGTAGCTATACATTTCCATATGCACATAAATTTCAACAGTAACATGCCTCTGAAATGCAAATTTTTATGCGAACATTTCTTTATTATTGCATAGAGGATATACAGTATACAAATTTCAAAAGAATCTGATACTTTTGCACATAATTATTTATGTGCGTGCAACGTTTCAAAAGTTAGAAATATGCGAAATTTTCAATTTTGAGAAAACAGCATTTTCAGGTTTAAAAAAAAAAAAAAAAAAAACAAAAAAAAAAACGAAATATACAGAGATATAAGTTTTTACAAATATAAAAGCTTATATCTCTGCGAAGAAGTGTCTGAATTGAAAACTTCTTTTTTGCATTAGATAAATTTGAGCATCTAGTTTTATAATTCTTCAAATTAAAACTAGTCGTTGGTGGCCACCGTAATACTTACCCAATCGTGGCTTGATGACGTCATAAACTTTAAAGCGAGGCTAAAGAAAAAAGACAGGCTACCGCGGTGCATTCAACTTATCTTTTTTTACAGACCGCTAGAGTGACGTGATGCTCTTTCGTACACTTGCATTGGTGCATTCGAGCATCACGTGACTTCCGCGGTCTGTAAAAAAAGATAGGCGTAAAGCACCGCGGTAGCCTTTCTTTTTCGTTAGCCCAGGGGCGCGGATCTCCCCCCCCCCTCCCCCCCCAAACACCCACCCACCCACGCAAGGAATTTGAAATTTCAGAAAATTTATCTGTTATCACAAATTAGACAAAAAAAAAATCAAAATATGATCAAAAGCTAAAATAACGTCAGATTTCCCAGATTTGATTACAATTTTTAAAAAACTAGTCTGATGTGCCAATCCCAAAACTTTCTTCTATCTCATACAGGTTTCACATACACCAAAAACAAATCAGCACCAATTTATATTAAGGTCTAACTCTGAAGAGTCTAAAGTTTTATTAAATTATGTGCGTTAGTTCTGGAGATATAGCTATCGTGAAAATCGTGCAAAATATAGCATAGCAGCGCCACCTGTTGGGCTATTTATACCAAATCGTAATCAACGTCTATTTTTGTCAAGGTCTAACTGAATCTGAAGTTTTGTGAAATTCTGTGCATTAGTTCTTGAGATATATAGCTATCGTAAAAATCAGGAAAAATGTAGCATAGCAGCGCCATCTGTCGGGCGATTTACACCAAAAACTAATAATTACACATTTATATCAATGTCTACCTGAATATAAAAATGTATCAAATTCCGTGCATTTGTTCTTGAGATACAGCGCCCACAAAATTTTGTCACATACAGACACTGAGACACACAGACAGACTCGCAGACAAACATTTTCTAAAAATAGTCCAATTGTGTTCAGGACCTTCTAAAGCGTATAAATCCGTCAAAAACCGGAAGTAGTAAATTTTCATAAATCCAATACCTTTTTCTTGTAACGATAGAAGAAAGTAATAAACATTTAATAAACACTTTAAACATTGAAATGTTTTCTAAAACCTTGCTATTTCAATATCCTGTAAGTGAGAGATTTATCATTAATGAGTATTTTTGCTAGTTTTAGAAATATATGTGAGAAAAAACTCTATGAATTGCTTCTGAGCTGCGTGCAGCATGATTAAAAGAAAACTCGTCACTCCCAAGGATAGAATTTTGGTGATAAATTCTCTCTTTATAGCCAAAAAAAATAAGGGGAATTTTTTTTTCGGGGGTGGGGGGATGGGGAAGGTGTATTTAATTTCCTAATTATATGATTTGTTAATTTTGTTTTATTAGTGTCACATTATATTTACTCCAATCGTTATAATGCTATTAAATCATTTACTTTATTAAATTATATTATATATACAGTATGCTCTTAAAAATCTCCACAGCCTGACACTAGAGTCCTGTCCAGATTTGGTTGTAACCGACCCGAAGCCTGACTTTAACCCGACAGACTTCAAGCCGAATCCGAAATATTCATACCTGAACCCGAAGTGAAAGAAATGAATGTATATTTTAATACATTTAAGGAAAAGTAATCTACAAGTTTACCGCTTATGTACAAAAAATAACACATATATACACCCATTAATATGCAAATATACTATAGTTTTTTTCATTTAAAATTATTCAGATCTCCTTTTGTATAATCGGTTCATCTCGAACCCGATTCGAAAGAGTCAAAGCATAACCCGAAGCGGATAAAATTTAATCGACCCGCAACAACAACAACAACAAATTAAATCAACCAAACCCAAAACAAAATGCATTTCGGGTAGCCGATGCAGGACTGTAATTTCCAGTAAACCCGGAAACGTCAAAAAAATGTTCATTGGCTGCAACGCGCCACCCGAAATGAAAGAAAATTAATCCATATTTCAATATGATTTGGAAAAGTAGACTACAATTTTATTTTTCATGTAGGAATTTTTTTTTTTCATCTGAAAATATTTAGGATTTCTTTGAAAACTCGGGCAACACGAACCCGACTCAAAATAATGAAAACCCAACTTGAACCCGAAACAATTAAACCTTTCATAACGAGCCAGGATTGACTGCTAATTTTGCATTCAATCGTTCTACAATTTCCAAAAAAATTCCTTGTGATAGATTTCTCTTGAAAATATCCTAATATAAGTGTATGATAGATTTCAAAAAGTCGTACTAATAGAATAAAAAATAGTCCACTGGGACATATATGTCCCAACCGTAGTCAAATGTTCCAAGTCAACCTGACCCGAAGCGAAAATAAGCCGCGTCAACCTGGCTCGATCCGTACTACAGATTGGATCGTGTTGCCCCACCAAATGCAGGAGCAAGGGACCTGAGACCAAGGGTTTTGCAGATTTCTGAATTGAATGTAATTTAGATCATAGTCTGAAGAAGAAGGCAGAAAATGATTGCGGAAAATTTTTACTGATAGAAAATCATTAATGAAAATTTTCTTATGGATTACAACATTTGCAAATTTGTAACTTCTTGATGGAGTTCGTGTGCTGATTATCTCGTGACCGATTGAATTTCACGACTGTTTTTTGTGATTGTTTCATTTTTTTTTTGTGATAATTTTCAAAAATTCGCAATTTTCTATGAATCATTGACGGAATTGATTTTTCGACCATTTGTCTAACTTCGCGACATTTTTTTTCCAACCGATCGACGAAATTCGCTATTTGCTTTCGCCATCTTTTGACGAAATTCGCGACTCTTTTCTACGATCGTTTGTTGAAATTCGGGAGTCTTTTTCCGCAACCAACTGACAAAAATTGCGATTTTTTGTGCAATCTTTGATGTAATTCCGATCGTTGACGAATTTTTTTCTACCATTTGTCGAAATTCACGACATTTTTTTTGGCAACTGATCCACGAAATTCGCAATTTGTTTTCCCAATCTTTTCACGCGATTTGCGACTCTTTTCTACCATCTTTTGTTGAAATTCGGGAGTCATTTTCCGCAAACGACTGACAAAAGTAGATATTTTTTGCGCGATCTTTGATGAAATTTCCCTTTTTTGCGCGATTAGTTGACTGAATTCGATTGTTTGACTAAATTTTTTTTTGTTCAGTCTTTTGACGAATTTCGCGATATTTTTTCGCAATAGTTATGCTAAATTCGCGATTTTTTCCGCGACCGATTCACGAAAATCTCTATTTGTTTCAGTGATCTTTGACGAAATTTGCAATATTTTTCCACGGTCGTTTGAAAAAATTAACGATTTTTTTCGCGACAAATTTTGCCAAATTAATTTTTTTTTTTTTTCTAATTCCAATTCGTAAAATTAGCGATGTTTTCCACGATCGGTTGACGAATTGCTTTTGCGTAAAAAAAAAAAAAAAAAAAAAAAAAAGAAGAAGAAGAAGAAAAATTCGCGGACTAACACTAAAATAAAAATATATTCGCTGAAGAATTACATGAGAAAGAAGTTCAGCTAAGAAGGCAAAATCTCACACTGCATTTTTTATTGTAGGGACCTATTTCTATTTTGTGCACAATTTGGGCAATCCTGCACAATATTTCAACCCCTGTCTTTTAAAAAAAATCTTCCCCCCCCCCCCCCCCCCCACTTTCTGCCCAAGAAACTCTTGAAATAGCGCCCCTGCAGTAAAATCTGAAAAGAAGGAGTTGAAAAAACTCCATTTTAGACAGGTCTCCATCTTAGCAAGTATAATTGTATGGCGTTTTTTTTTTTTTTTTTTTTTTTTTTTTTTTTTTTTTTTTTTGTCGAAACTTGATTTTTTTTGCCCGTTTGAGAAAGAATTATGTTATAGACAAGTTTCGCTTAGACACGTTTCACTGTAATATACCTATGCTCTTCAGAAGTGCTTTATAAAAGGGAGGTTTTAAGAGTGTTAAAGAATACCTGAAAAAAACAGTACCTGTCTATAACTGAAAACTTTCGTAATATTTTAAAATTATACTTGCTAGCCCTCCGAACTCCACCCTTGGCTATGCCACTACCTTAAAAAAGCTTCCCCCCCCCCCAAGTAAGTTCTAAAATGGCGCCCCTGCGTTAGCCTCGCTTTAAATACTTTATTACTGAATAAAATAATAAAAATAATTCATTATCATTAAATATATAAAAGAAACATCCTCATAATTGAAAAAATCTTAATCATATTAACTAACAGTTTACTTCGTCGGATTAAGCGTCTCATTTCCAATTAAAATATATCTTTGAATTGCAATTTGAATCAAATACAGGGTCACGAAAAATCAAAGAGTGTGGTAAATAGGATTCTCGGCAACTAATTATTCGATCGACTTCATTCTTTACGCAAAACTTATGTTTTTTTATTGTCTTTTATATTCACTCCTTAAAATAAACAATTTCGAAAATTTTATATATCTTTTATCAGAACTAATATTTCAATAGTACGGAAAAAATAGTTCCGAATAATCGAGGTTACTGAAATTCAATAATCTTCTTTCCATTATTACATACTAAGTGCATACCAAATTTCAAGTCTCTATCTCAATTTGTTCGAGAGATAAAGCGTTAACAGACAGCGTAGCCTACGATGATCCGCGTCTAAAAAGAAAAGACAAAATCCTCTGATCTTCATTGTGGATTTTCCTGACACGCTTACAAGATGAATTTCTTTCCCCACATTCGGTAAACTTTCAAATATTCTCAATGCAGCAATAAAAATTCTAATACTATACTTTATTTTCTAATAAACGTAATATATCTTTCATTTTTGTCGATTGTTTTCTGTTGTTCACTTTGTTGCCACTGTCGAGACTTAAAAATTGTGTTTAAACATGTGTTTAGTTTTTATTTTTATTAACATTATTTAAGATGCATTAGTTTAAAAAAAAAAAATGTAAAAACGCTGTTTGATCTGCTAAATAAAATATTTGCATTTATGAATGAAAAAAATTTAGTGAATATATAAAAATGTAGGATAAAAAACTATAAAAAGTTAAAATAAAAATAAAATTTGCCTCTTCTTACAAAAAAAAAAAAAAAAAAAAAAAAAGTGTTGTCCTCCCCGCCCTGGTGCGTTTACAAGGAAGCGAAATAACAAAAAAAAAATATTCAAAACCACTATTTATATTTTGCAATTCACCCGCTTTCCAAATTTCATCTCTAAAACCGTGATAGATACGGAGGTACATTTTTAAGCCCCTTCCCCTCCTCTTTGCCTGACGAGCAATGGAACAGAATTTTTAAAACATCATGCGAATCTTAAGTTTATATTCTGACACTTAGCATGTAGCAAGAATTCCCTCACGGAAGCCATAATTTATTATTTTTGCCCCTCCCCTTACCCCTGGGGAGGAGGGAGCTGAAGATAGAAAAAATTCTTCACATCAGATGTTTACACTACGTGATTCACCCTCTCTAAAAATTTGATACCTAATACCGTGATAGATTCTCATTTGGAAGGGCAAAGGAGCAGAGTTTGAAAAAATTCATCATTATCTATCTTATGTTTATATTTTGACACTGACCATTTTGGAGTTTTTATCGCGAAAGCTCAGACGCGTTTTAAGAGGGATGGCCGATTCCTTTGTTCCATCTAACCAGTTTTTTTTTTCTTTTTTTCATACGATACTGCCAATTATTCATCTAAATAAAATCCATACATTCTAAAATATGTATATATTTGAAAAACGTATGTAAGAAGTTAACTTAACACACGCTCAAATTTTTCTTTTGTAAGACATGGCAAATTTTCATCGGAAAGAAAACATATTCGTAGTATTGTATACTGGACCATATTTTATTAGACAGTAATACATGTAAATTAAAATCCATATTGTAATGTATTTTTTTATACATAAATTCGAAAAACTATCTAGCCCACCAACTTTGCAGACTTTCTAGACAGGGCGGGGCTTCTACATTTACAGAGTTAGATTTCAAAAGAAAATGCTAGTCAACAATGTATACTATATTGCAAGTTCCATTTTAGTAAAAATATTTCGTATTTTGAGATTATTTTATTGTAAATGATTGTCTTCCCGCTTTCCACTCTACAATTTGAAATGTATATTAATAGTATCTTGGAGTATTGTAGGTGGTATTTATATACTTCCATATCTATCTATTTTTAGCTGGTTATGTAACTCTAATTAATTATAGTTTATGATTGGGTAAAAATTGCAATTTGTGAGGCAGCTTAGAAAAACATGAAGTAAGACTTTTTGCAATCTAATTTTTATTTTATTCCTATTTACTCGCAATGTAATAAGTAATTCTAATTTTGATTTTTAAAAAAAGTCTTATTTTTAAGAAATAAAATCTAAGTAAAATAAATGTAATTGCATCACATTTCTGCGAGTTCTTTCTTTCTTATGACTGTTTATCTACTATTAGTTTTCCCTTAATCAATCGTTATGACCCGTAGCTGTGGGACATTGGAATCGAGCATATTGGTAACATCATCCATCATCGAAGTCTAAAATTGAATTATTTCAATTTTACAAAAATCATAAAAAATTACTTTCTTAAAACGTTAAGTTTTACACCAGAAACGAATTAAAGTAATTTATATTAATAATATATATGGGAATTGCTGTTATACTGCATAACCTCTGGAAATGCTTCTTGTAATGTGCGTACTCCTGTATCAAAGAAAAGAGCCTGTATCAAAGAAATAGAACACACCTATTCTATACTCTTTGCCTGTATGCATAAATAATATGGTATAACATGCTACCTTCAAACTAGGGATAGGGAGCGACTCATTTTGCGGAGTCGATTCTGTATCAACTAACCAAAGTTTGATATTGATATACAGTAAAATCTAGTTTTGTAACTGACTTGTTCGATGAATCAACTTACGGTTGAATGGTTGGAGATAAATTGAAAGTAACATTTATCAAGTAATACTTGTTGCAAGTAATAAAAACTAGCAAACCTATGATTTTTAATCAGCAACAGTTTTTCTCACATTAACATAATTTAACATTATTTAACATAAATTAATTCAATACAGATCATATTCTTTTAAAACAGTGATTCGCAAATAAATTTCGATAGAAAGGAGTGTAGTCTACGATGATCCGCTGTGGAGCCTATCTTTTTCGACTCAAAAGTAGGGAACATAGAGATGGAATTTTGCCAGTCGATGGCGCTCAACAAGTTGAAAACTTTGAACAGCTGATTGCTCATTTCTGTATATCGGTAACGTTTTATCTCTAGTATTCTTCGATAATCTGTATTACAATGCACATTTTTAACACTTAAAAACCACTGACTTTAAAAAAGAAAAGGAATTAAAAAATGCAGTGCCGCACACAAAATTTTCATAGTTTTGAATCATTTTCCTCAACAATTTCGTTATTTTACATATACATGTTTTTTTTTTCTTTGCTACATATATGATGTGTAATATAAAGTTGAATAGGAGAGGAAAAGTATTTGATTGCCCCCCCCCCTCCCCTGTCATGGTTATAGAAATTCTCACACATTTTTCTAAGGGGGTGGAGGGAATTTAGATCATTGTTTATTTATTCATAGGTCCTACAAAATAATGGAGCAGATATTTTTTTCTGTGTGAAAGGGAAGGTGGTGGTGGGGGGTCGCAAAATTTTTGGATAGTTAAGGAAATTAAGATTACTATTTCTTCATTGTTAGAATAAAGTAATAAATAGAGCAACAGAAAAAATTTTAAGAAAAAGTTTTTAAAAAGTTTTCAAGATTTTAAACTTTGTAAATTGGTGGGTTTTTTTTAATTAATTTAAACTGTTAAACTTTTTTTATTTTATTTTTATTTTTATTTTTATTTGTTTATTTAGGCGTGGGGTTAAATGCTTGATAATTTATTAATTTGTTTCATATTAGAATGAAATCTTAAAAACTTTATCATACATATTTTACAAAAAAATTAAATTATTTATTATAAATACATTTATTTAAATTTTATGTACGACTAAGATTTTTCAGAAAACTTAAATTAAAATTTGTAGTACACTTTGAAAGAATGTTATGTATCAGTGTTTATCAGTCACACGTAATTACATATGCTCTTGGGAAAAGAGCAGAAATTCGTGTTTAATAAATATATTGTATTGACTTGCTGAATTAAAATGAAACAAGATTTGCTGAATCAAAAACTTCACCAAAATGCCCACTGTCCCCTACACAAAGACCGAAAAATAAAGGAGTTTCGTTTTTTTTTTCAGGTAATAAAAGAACGTATAAAAAATTAATTTTATTTAGATACTTTATGAGATATTTAATGAGATAATGTAACTTTCTGCCCCCCCCCCCTCCCGCCCAACACAATATTAAAAATTCATATACTGTTAATCAAGTAATTACTTGTAATATTGTACTTATAAAATTTCTGTTCATTATAAATCAATTTAAAATGAATATCTTTTAAAATATATTACAGATGTGCCAGTAATGGATACCCTCCTAAGATTTTGGCTTATAAATAAATAACCAATAAAAATTCAGCTTTTATTTATTTATTTATTTTTATTTTATTTATTTATTTTTTTAAATTTTTTTTTTATAACTCTCACTTGCATGTTTTATAACCCGTGTTATTGTTGACAATCTTAAACAAACAAGTCAGGAAGGAAAAATGACGTCTTTCAGTGAAAATTTTACTAAACAAGCTAAGATCTGGTTATACATAACTAATTTATATTTTCTATATATTTAAGTTAACACTTAATTAATACCTTCTATTAATAATTTTTAAGGAAATTCTTTAAGGGTGTCCATTACTGGCACATTTACCCTATAAAATAATTAAAATATTGATCTTGTGATAACAATAATACATTACTCTCATAAATATTTTATTAATTATTGATATCCTGATTGTTAAATTTATTTGAAAATCACTATTTTATTTCATTAAATTTTGGTTTTGAAAACAATTATGTATTACCTTTTCATGGGGTGTTCATTACTGATATAAAGGTTGTTTTATTACTAGAATTTAAGATGCTTTAATGTATTTCTATTATTACAACTAAATTTTTATTCATAATAGGAAATATGACTATGAGATTAGTTAAATATTGTTGATAAATTAATATAATAACAAAAAAAAAGAACTAAAATATAATAAAATATTAATTAAAAAAAAATTTTTAAAGAATTTTCTTAAGCATGTCCATTATTTGCACATGTACCCTATTTATTTTTTAAAGCATGCTCCGTCAAAATAAATAAATAAATAAAAATAAAATAGCACAACATACATTTACATGCTTGCATAAAATATTTGTATACCTAAGTGGACTGTAAGCATTAAAAAAAAAAAAAGTAAGCAAAGCATCTTAAAGTTAATTTTCTTCAAAACCTTTTAAGCAAAGTTCAATAATGAAGCTACCACTGAAGTTGTATTGAAATATAAAGTAAAAAGAAGTGACAATTATGAGATATCTTGTTTTTTTCATTTTGTACTTTTCTAAGCTTATCAAATCGTTTTATCACAACAGTATTCTCATTATAAAAATTAAATTAAAAAAATTGAAAATTGTTTTCAATGATTACATTACAGTTCTATAGCCATACTGGAGATTGACAATTTAAAATGCAAATATCAATCCATGACAGAGTAAAGTCTATATATATCTTACTGTTTAATCTAATAATGCTTAATATGTTTAAAACTTAATACTGGAATAGATGTTTTATTAAACTTATTATCTACGACTAAAAATTAGAAAAATAAATTGAAGCAGAAAGTCCTGCAAAATTATAAAATTCTCCAGAGACGTCATAAAGTTAATCAATGGCTTTATATATCAATGTCAAAAATTTCCCTATTAGCAATATATACTTTCCATTAGTAAAATATGTCGGTTTTAAATATATGTATTAATGATTAACGAAAACATAGCTAATTAAAGCGTCACACAATGCTAAAACGAACTCTAAGAAATGTATTTTTGACGTTTGTTTTCCCCGAGAATGACATCCTCTACCAAATGAAATATAAACTAATTTTTGACCCGTTTTCGCTTACAGAAATCGCTAAAAATGATAGGCTGTACAGCGACACGCATCATCCTAGGCTACGGACTCTTGCGACATTCCAGAAATGGAACTAAAATGTGTTCTAAAAAGAAAAGACAAAATCCTCTGATCGTCATTGTTGATTTTTCTGACATGCTTACTAGATGAATTTCTTTCCCACATTCGATAAAATTTCAAATATTCTCAGTGCAGCAATAAAAATTCTAATAATATACTTTATTTTCTAATAAACGTAATATATCTTTCATTTTTGTCGATTGTTTTCTGTTGTTCACTTTGTTGTCACTGTCGAGACTTAAAAATTGGTTTTAAACATCAATTGGTGGCTGTCTTTAGTTTTATTTTTATTAACATTATTTTAAGATACATCAGTTTTTAAAAAAATGAAAAACGCGGTTTGATCTGCTAAATAAAATATGAATGAAAAAAATTTAGTGAATATAGAAATATGCAGAATAAAAAAACTATAAATAGTTAAAATAAAAAAAGGTTTGCCTCTTCTTATAAGAAAAAAAAAAAAAAGTGTTGTCCTCCCCGTCCCTGGTGCGTGTACAAGTAAGCGAAATAACAAAAAAAATCTTCATAACCGCTATTTATATTTTGCAATTCACCCGCTTTCCAAATTTCATCTCTAAAACCGTGATAGATACGGAGGTACGTTTTTAAGCCCCTTCCCCTCCTCTTTGCCTGACGAGCAATGGAACAGAATTTTTAAAAAAATCATGCGAATCTTAAGTTTATATTCTGACACTTAGCATGTAGCAAGAATTCTCTCACGGAAGCCATAATTTATTATTTTTGCCCCTCCCCTTACCCCTGGAGAGGTGGAAGCTGAAGATAGAAAAAATTCTTCACATCAGATGTTTACACTACGTGATTCACCCTCTCTAAAAATTTGATATCTAATACCGTGATAGATTCTCATTTGGAAAGGGCAAAAGAGCAGAGTTTGAAATAATTCATCATTATCTTATGTTTATATTCTGACACTGACCATTTTGGAAATTTTTATCGTGAAAGCTAAGAGGCGTTTTATGAGGGATGACCGACTCCTTTGTTCCATCTGACCAGTTTTTTTTTTTTCTTTTTTTCATACGATACTGCCAATTATTCATCTAAATAAAATCCATACATTCTAAAATATGTATATATTTGAAAAACGTATGTAAGAAGTTAACTTAACACACGCTCAAATTTTTCTTTTGTAAGACATGGCAAATTTTCATCGGAAAGAAAACATATTCGTAGTATTGTATACTGGACCATATTTTATTAGACAGTAACACATGTAAATTAAAATCCATATTGTAATGTATTTTTTTATACATAAATTCGAAAAACTATCTAGCCCACCAACTTTGCAAACTTTCTAGACAGGGCGGGGCTTCTACTTTTACAGAGTTAGATTTCAAAAGAAAATGCTAGTCAACAATGTATACTATATTGCAAGTTCCATTTTAGTAAAAATATTTCGTATTTTGAGATTATTTTATTGTAAATGATTGTCTTCCCGCTTTCAACTCTACAATTTGAAATGTATATTAATAGTATCTTGGAGTATTGTAGGTGGTATTTATATACTTCCATATCTATCTATTTTTAGCTGGTTATGTAACTCTAATTAATTATAGTTTATGATTGGGTAAAAATTGCAATTTGTGAGGCAGCTTAGAAAAACATGAAGTAAGACTTTTTGCAATCTAATTCTTATTTTATTCCTATTTACTCGCAATGTAATAAGTAATTCTAATTTTGATTTTTAAAAAAAAAGTCTTATTTTTAAGAAATAAAATCTAAGTAAAATAAATGTAATTGCATCACATTTCTGCGAGTGCTTTCTTTCTTATGACTGTTTATCTACTGTTAGTACTACCTTATTCGTTATGGCCCGTAGCTGTTGGACATTGGCATCGGGCATATTCATCCATCATCGAAGTCTAAAATTGAATTATTTCAATTTTACAAAAATCATAAACAATTACTTTCTTAAAATATTAAGTTTCACACCAGAAAGAAATTAAAATAATATATATTAAAAATATATGTATGAGATTTGCTGTTATTTTGCATGATTTCTTGAAGAGTCAATTGCGCATACTCGCTATTATACAGCCCGTATGCATGAATAATCGGATAATTATTAGAGATCGACCGAAACACGTTTTAAGACCGAAACCTAAACCGAATTTCGGTGATCTTCCCACTTTCGGCCGAAACCGAAACCGATAGTGTCAAAAAATGTAAAAACTGATTAATACATGCATAAATACATATAATTATTAAATAATTAATTAATTAGTAATAAATAATCAATAATTACTTAATAATATCTAATTACGTTACTAATTAATTTATTAATTATACGTGTATTGAACCACATTTCTAACAAACAAACGTACATATATATGTGTGTGTATAGGTTTCAAACAAAAATGAAACATGACAAATACAACTTTTATATTTTATTATTTTATAACAATCAATAATTATAGGCATTTATCAATAATTAATTAACAATGTAGTTAAATAATGTAAAACAAATTCAATAATGAATATTTAATTTTTAAATATATTCATATTTTCAGTTCATTAATATTTTGCATTTAAATTGTTTAAGTATATAGTTAAGTATTGGTTAAGTAAAAGTAATTGTTTAAGTAAAAGTTTAAGTAAAGGGCACAAAAGTTAAGATAATTTGTTCAATTTGACTAAAAAAGGAAAATTAGCATTAAGACAACATTTTAAGCCTAGAAATTATTAATTATAAACTTTATTTTCCATTTCAATATTCTCAAAGTGAGACATGCTTAACACTATTTTGTACTTTAGCTAATTTTAAATATATATATATAAGGATAAAAATGTAACAGTTGTCAATTTTCTTTTAGGATGTGCACAATAAGATCAAAATAAATCTTTGATCACTCACCGCCCACCCTCCAAAAAAAACTTTCCCACTCCCTGCCTCACTAAGAAAGTATTGAAATGGCACCCCTGTTTGAAAATTTTATCTCCAGTGCCATTTTGACTCTCTGTGCCTCTATCCAAAACTTTTTTTTTGTTCATATAAATAAAACGTAATTAATTCAGCAATAAGACAGAAATAGTTTCCAATTATACGAATTTCATCTAATAAAACAATATTTTAAGTAAACATAACTCGATATATATTTTGTAATAGATTTCGTAAATCTTCATATGTTTTAACAACACATTTCTCATAAAGCATTCGAAATAATCTGGAGTTTTAAAGTAAAAATGTTCTATTACTGTTAAGTTTTCAGCTTTTAAAGATCACGTGACAAGCGTCTTAGCAAGCAGTCATATATGCATTGCTTGCTTTATAATTTACACTCGCATCATGGATCAGTCATGACCGATAATGATAAACAGTAGAGTTCACAGCAATAAACAGTGTCTCATTTGATTCGATACAACTCATATCAATGAGTAAGTTGAAAATTTCCGAAAGAAGGAACGAGATTTTGAAATACAGATAGTTTCGGTCGAGTTTCGGTCAGGCCGAAATTTTGGCAGCAGTTTCGCCGAAAACGAATATTCGGCGAAACTCCGATTTTGCGCCGAAACCGAAACCGAAACCGAAATTTCGGTCGATCTCTAATAATTATTAATGTCCGTGAACGTCTGTGTGTGTGTGAGTGAATGAGTGTGTGCGTCTGTGCATTCCCGGTCTATACACGCAAAGGCTCCGGGACGAATCGACGCACTGAAGGCGGACGCGGACCGAAAAATTGGGAAAAAAGGCGCGGATGTCAAGTTTGGGCCGGGTCGGGAGTCCGACCCGGACCCGGGGAGTTATTAATCGACGAAACTGTTTTAATTACGGACCGAAACCGAACTTGAAAAAGAATCGAAAACCACAAATTTTCGCCTCCGAAAGGGGTTGCCGGTCTCTCTCGGGACGGGGAAGGAAAAGGCAGCCGGTTCCCAGGGAGCAATTTAAGCCCCAAACCGCAGTGCAGGTCCGACCCGTATCTCCGGAAGTCGGGGGGCCAGAAATTCGGAAGTCGTACGGACGGAAGCAGGACAGCGTCCGGTTTCATAAATTCGCAAAATCATTTCCGTACTACAATTAGAACAGAAAAAATACTTTAAAAATCGATCGATAAAAAATGATTTTTCATTTCTTTCCGTGCCGGGAATGCGAGAAAGCAGACACGCGCCCAGACGATCGTCTGGATCGATTTTCCAGAGGCGAGGAGCATTTTTTAGACGAAGGTCACGTGACGTTCAAGTGGGTGTTTTCAGAGGGGTGCCCAATCTCAGAATCTAAGGGGCGCAGTAATTCCTAACTTTTACAGGACGACGCAAAATTGATTCTGCTTTCAGAATATCTAAAAATTATTCTCATATATCCATTACGAGCCGATATATATTATTTAATTGTACAATTAATCAACATTCGTATAATTGACGCAAAAGAAAGATTTCCATCACAGCGCCCGCTATATATTACGATTTTAAGAAGTAGGCCGCGTCCAAAAACTGCATGACGAGTATTTTACGTTTTTCTTTTAGAGTCGCAACCAGATATTATGATAAGGAAAAGCGGGCTTCGCCCGTTATCGAATCGGGACGGTTGCTGTAATTAAGACATATTTGCACATTTGTATTATTTTTGAGGAAACCAATTCCATTTCAACAAATTTAACATTTTTAAACGTTTGATTGTTTATATGTATAGAAAAATAACCACTATTTTCGATTAGTAAAAAGCGGGCTTCGCCCGTTATCGAATCCGGACGGTTTATGTAATTAAGACATCAGATTTTTTTTCCGGCAGTCTAATTCAGTTGTTTAAGGAAAAGCAGTGTCCTCGCCCCCCCCCCCTTCAAATTTTTTTATCTTAACTGTGGTCCGTTTCTATAACTCAGAAACTATGTTACGAATTTCCCCCAATCTGATTCCAAACATCAGAATTAAAGTAATAAGGACCCTCTGTAACATTCGTATAGAACACATTGCGCCCCCTGGTGGTGGAAGGTGTAATCAAAGCATTTTTCAGCCAACTCAGGTTCTATGGGTCACATCACGACGCGGTTTGGCTCAATCGACTCGACATCGATAGAGGATACTAGAGCTTATCGGTTTTAGTTCGTTTTTCACCACCAGGGGGCGTTTTATTATCTCTGTTTTGTTGTGGAGTTTTGGGGTTCTTTCTAAAACACAACTTACTTAAACTTAAAAAGCTCATTTATTACTCAATCTTCACTTGACAATTAAATATTAAAAAAAAAATAAGTATACCCTGATTAGCTCCACTGAAATCTGTTGCCATGGAAAAGGTAGCAAATTATATTAAACTAATCAAAATATCAAAACTTAAGAATCCGAATAGGTTAATACAACAATGATAATTTTGAACTCATCATTTTAAGACAATATTAAATGTAGTAAGGGGCAACAGATTTCTAAATCAAGTAGCATACTGGATTGCATAAAGAACACCCAACTCCACTCCAACCCGATCAAGCTCAAATCTCCATACACATTAAATTAACAAAAGTGTAATCATCATATAATTTGGAAAAATGCAGACAACCTGAAATTCCTCCAATATGAGGACCAAAAGGGGAAAGAGTTAAATCCGTTAATAGAATAGGGATATGATGATGTACTAAAATTTTAGAACAACCATAGAGATTCTGAACAAGATCCGATCGGTTAACCAAGAATCGTATAGTGGTGTATAATGACTGGATATTTTTTTTTTTTTTTTTTTTTTTTTTTACTTTTTAAAATAAAACAATTTTGGTGTATATTTTAGAAAAACAATGTTTCTGAAAGAGGAGAGTTAAAGCTTAATATAACATTTTATGAAATTAAATTTAATATTACTGTTTCACTTATTAATCTATCCATCCTTAAATCAAGATCAAAAATACGATTGTATAACATTGAGTGAACTTCAATTTATGTTCATTAAAACAGTCAGTTATGAATTTAAACTTAAGAAATTTTAAAGTCCTAATTTAATAAAGTTGAATTTTCTCTCCCCTTTTTTTTTTTTTTAATTAATCACAGAAAGGTTAGGCCATTCTTATAGGTCTACTGTGAATATAAAAAATTAATTATTTAGAGATTTATACAAAGAAAAACATACCAACTTTGATAATAAACAAAAAAAAAAACACAATTTATTTGAACATTTAAAATAATGAAGCAACTAAGTTATCAAAAATAATCTTAATAAAACAATATAACAGCTGATCTTTTAAGTTGAAACCACTCACTGGTTACTTTTAAATTACACATCATATTTTTAAAATTACCATCATATTACCATTTAATGGTCGTTCAAACATACAAACATTATATATTAACCTACAGACTATTTCTGTTCATAATGTTTATTCTTATTGAAATTATCCAAAGATATTCATTTCACTTTTAAACTCTGGTATAGCAAACATTTTTTTTTTTTTTTTTTTTTTTTTTAAAGAGGTACAAATAAATAAAAAGAAAAACTATGCAAATAGTACTTACAACAGGTAGAGAGTTCTACAATTTTAGTCAATGGGCACTTAGGAGCATTTCCTCCTTTTTCAAAATCTGATGAAGCACTTAAGCTGGAGTATTCAGGCTGGGAAAAAAATTCAGACGTGGTTTCAAGCTAACATTCATCAATCCTCTCATCTCACTGCATCACTTGCCATCAACTACTAGGTCCATCATCTAGTCCGGAGGGGAAAATCGTTCTACGGTCCAGAACTTCACCGTCGGAGTCAGTAATTTCACCTTCCTGAAGCATGTGTTTTATTCGAAGATAGCCATCACCGTAACTCAGAACACTACGACTTCTAACGACCGGTTTAGTTCAATATCTATGATCACTTCTGATGGTTAAGAAGTCATAATCTTGGAGCGCCACTACGCCAAAAAAAATAGGCTACACATATCTTCTTCTTAATTTCTCGTTAACAGTTATAGATCCGCAATTCGAAAATGCCCTTATAGCCTCTTTTCATCATAACATCATGATTTAGGATGGTTAATGTAGGGCCATCAATGCCCCACTCTCAAAAAAAAAAATCTTCCAGAAACCTGTCCGCCTTCAACAACTTCGCGATCCAGCCCACAGGCCAATCTTCGAGCCCCGTAATAAGTCGAATTTTTTTTACGAGTCAAACGACAGGTCTCTTGGCCAAGCAACAAGTGTCGTAAACATTCATTCTCCCGCGCTGCTTGAAAAACGGGACCGATCCACTCTGCCAGGGGTACGGGAATGGAAACAAAAGGAAAGATGGACTCATCGTGAAGACTACAGCTTGCCGCTCCACTCTGCCGGCCGCTTCATGGGGGAAGGAAACCATGCATCACCCCCATGGCGTGTGCTGAAGGGGGTCCTGTTAGCCTCTGTTTACATGGGCGCCAGCTATCCGCCTGATAGCAGAGCCAATTGAAGCCTGACGTAAACTTACAAAGCCTAATTGCGTGTATAGTACACTCATAAGATAACGTAATTCTTATACAGGGCGGTCGGTCATTCTTATATCAAAGTCAGACTAGATGACTCCAAATTTTCCACCTGTGCAGTCTACTGACAAAACATCCCTCCCTTGCTGTCTGCTTTTCGTATTTGAAAAACAGGAAGCTACGTTAGACTATAAACGTTGAAATTACTTTGCAAAAAGAAAAAGAAAGAAGAAAAAATAAAAACTGATTTTATTATAATTATTACAATTACTTTTATTTATTTAAATTTTTATTAGAAACAGAAAAAAAGAGTGCTTTTAAATAAATGTTGAGAAAGTGATTTAAATAATTAATGTAGATTAAAAAAAAAAATTTGTTGAAACCAACCGTAACAAGATTGCTCCCCCCGGCTAATTAAAAAAAAAAATTTTTTTTGAGAAAACAAATTATTTTTTTGAAAGGTAACTTGGTACCACATGGCATGCTGGGACCTCAACACTGAAAAAACTGACCCACAAACACAGATCATACATCGATCCGGGACGGGATCCAGAGAGTTCACCGCTGAAATACCACCCTGACAATATATTCCGGATATATACAACCAGAGCTCGCACATCCGTAGAAACCATTACCTAAAATATTACCTGAAACATGACCATAAAAGAGTACTACCAGAGGAGGGACCACAAGGCTGATTTTACCACTAAAATGACCAAGATATTTTCTGCACCTGTAAAAGAACACATGTTCCACCTGATTGTGAAACCTCACTTCCCTACTACTGTCATTCCTACGCATAACTGCATCCTTCCTGAGACTTCTGGCAACAGAACTGTAAATAATACATAAATTGAATTTTGAAAAAAAAAATTAGCCGAAAAAGAAGAGAAGTGCCCACTGATTAATTGTCACTATACTGCTTATATACATAACTTCAATAATTGGCATCACAGTATATTACAACACTATCTATTAATGTAAATAAGTACTAGTAATATCATAGTTACAACACTGTAAATGTCAATGAAATTTGTAAAACACATATTAATTCTATTATACAAAAATACACAAGAGCAACTGGTGACACACAAAAAAAAATATATACATATACATCTGTAAGACACAAATTATGGTATCACAGACCATGTTAGAGAATTACGCACACAATTGTAACAATTTTATATGAGAACACATGTTTGTTTTCGAACACAGTCTAATGATTCGGGATATTATGTAGATTTTACAAATGCACGTACAAGTAATGTGCATGGGAAAGAGTATCTCTGCCTCTGTGCTACTTATAGCAAAAAGCAGTTTCGGGCCTTTTGGGCACTACAGGGAAAACATTCCACAAAATAAAATAAAAAACAGGGGTGGTGACATATATCACCAGGAAGGAAAACACACATTCCACAAAAATAGGAAGTAGAATAAATAAAATAGTTAATTTTAGCACTTTTAGCCACACACAACAACATACAGGCATGTACATGAGACAGTATGTACTAGAAAAAGAAAAAGGGCCCACACTCCTTAAAGTTTAAGCTCAAATAAAACCACAAACTGTATAGTAAATAATAAATCTATCTAGTTAAAATGTAGAAATTAAAGTAAACACATACTTAAAAAGTTATATACAAAACACTGATGCATTAAAAAAAACTGAACTAAACAGATCTACCTCGGCAAAAGGGCATACAAAACACAACATCCTAAAAAAATTTTAAAGTAACAAAAATTACATTCGTTTCTTTTTTTTTTTTTTTTGCAAAAATATACCCAAAATCTACGAAAACGGGGTGCGGACGGGTATATACCACATAATCTACCATAAAACAGACAAAAACCTTAAGTATAGGCATAAAAAGGGTTAAAAATGCCTACATGAGAGTATCAACACACAACCAAAACAAACCTTTAATACGCTAGAAAAACTAAGTTCCGTTTTAAAAATGTCAAAAAAAAAATAATTAAATATACATACACATTAACTAAACTATAAATAAATACAAATAAACAAGGTAAAATTGAATAAAAATGCTTGAATAACGAAAAAAGGTAGTTAGTATTTATAACTCGGACGGTCTCTTCTATCCCGTAGCGAATAGTCGGTTCTAGAAATCGATATTGAACGACTACTTCTATTCGATTTAGCAGCTGGACGAATCGATGAACGAGACCTGCGCGAATCGCTGTGCTCAGCAGTTGAACTGCTTTCTGCCGTGGCTGAATTTTTACCTACGCGCATTTCACTGCCTTCTGCCGTTGCTAAATTTTTATTTACGCACATCTCGTTATTCTCTGCCGCTGCAATCTCCGGAGAAATGGGAGGTGGGGGAGAGGGATTTATGATTTCAGTCGCGTCGCTGTCTGTTTCCTCCACTTCCGGCGCTACCGGAGTTTCGTTATTGTTGACGTTCACTACTGCTGGTGCGCGGTTACTATCATATGGTGCCCAGGGAATGAATCGGTTACGCTTACACCTGCGTACAGGAGGAGAATCGCGCGGTTGGTGTGGTGAATCGATGGTCACGTTTTCAGTCGATCCCAGGCCAATTGTTTGTTTTGGTTTACTGGACCAGATGGGGAGTCTGTCTTTGAAAGAAGACAACCTGTCAACATGGACAACCTGACAATTTTTGGGATTAGCAACTAGCGCTATTTTAAAATTAACCTCATTTAGCTTCTCAATTATAGTAAAAGGACCATTATTTTGCTTGCTTAATTTTTTTGTATTACCAGGGGCGACTGTGGGTGTAAATAACCACACAAGATCTCCTATTTTAAAATTTTTATCAACAGCTGTCTTTTCACGGTATTTTTCCTGCTGCTCAGAAACTTTAATTAAATTACTATGTACTTCAGTGTATACTTTTTGAAGAGCTGGGATTAAGAGTTCGCAAAAAGAGGGTGCATCATTATAATTAAAAGAAGGTGGTTGAGAAAAGAGATTATATGGTAGATTCATATTTCTGCCATACATAACTGCAGCTGGGCTAAGTTTAGTTGAAGAGTGGACAGCTGAACGCATAGCTAGTAGTGCAAATTTGAGTTTAGTGTCCCAGTCAGATTGATTTTGGTTGACTATGTGACAAAGTGCATTTTTAAGAGTACGATTCTGTCTCTCCACTTGCGAGTTGCCAGCCGGGTGATAAGATGAGGTCTTAATATGATTAATACCAAACATTTTATATACGTGCTCTATCGCATCTGAAATTAGATTCTTCGCGTTGTCCGTCGTAATAAAACAGGGCGCACCGTAGCGTGATATGAAATCAGCTAAAGTGTCCGCAATGACATCTGAAGTGGTTGAACTAACCGCATATGCTTCTGGCCACTTAGTAAATGAATCTATATATGCGACAATATACTTATTTCCCGAAAAAGTTTGCGGTAAGGGTCCAATGAGATCCAAATGAACCTTGTTCATGGGAAACTGGGGGGTCGGCATACGTTGCAGAGGGGCGAGCTGGTTCGCTCTATAAGCTCTCTTCTGCTGGCAACTAATACATGACTCCACTAGATGCTTGACATCTGACGACATTCCTGGCCAATAGAAGTGCTCACGAATGCGATCAATGGTCTTTTGAAAGGCTTGATGACAAGCCGCTAGGGACTCATGTGTTAGTGCAAAAACTTGAGTAACCAATTCTTTTGGCACGACTAACTTTACAGATTTATTCAAAATAGCTGACTCCCTTGTATCCTCACAAACTAAAATGTCATCTCTAAAAAAATTTTCATGTATTTAGGAGCAATTTCTACACCTTGGTCTAGTTTTCTTGCAATCTCGCAGCATTTCTTGTCTGATTTTTGTAATTCACCAATTTTTTCAAGTAGATTAGAATGAGGCATAAAAGTAACTTCCTTTTCGACTTGTATACAAAAATTACAATTAACAGTATCATTGGAGTTATCATTGTTGACATACCTCGAAAGGAAATCTGCGACACTGTTACACTTACCTTTAACAAACTTGATTGTAAAATTAAAGTCTGAGAGAGTGCAGATCCATTTAGCCATGCGAGATGTAGGGTCGTGAATTTTTAACATAAATGTTAGAGGCGCATGGTCTGTATAGATGAAAAAATGGGTATTAGCAATGTAACATTTGAAGTGGGCAGTAGCCCAAACTAAAGCTAGTAATTCCCTTTCAGTGGTGAAGTAGCGGGTCTCAGCATCTTTCAATTTTCTGCTGGCAAAGGCAACAGGATGGAGCATGTTATTTTCATCTAATTGTGATAACACTGCCCCTAATGCTTCGCCACTGGCATCAGTATATAAATGGAATTCTTTCTCAAAATCAGGGAGTGCAAGACATGGTTTTGAAATAAGAGCCATTTTAAGGTCTTCAAATTCTTTCTGTGCATCTTCATTCCACGAAAATTTTCCTGTCTCTTTCGTTAAGTTGATTAGATTTTTAGCTCTCTTAGTAAAATCTGGTATAAATCTCCTATAGAAAGATAGAGTTCCAATAAATGACCTAACAGCCTTTCGGGTAGTTGGAGGTTTAAAATTTTCTATTACGGCAATATTTTTATTGATAGGTGATACTTGGCCACTACAAATCTCAAAACCTAGATATTGTATTTTATTCGAAAGGAAAGTGCATTTACTGGGCTTAAGTTTAAGTTTATGCAGTCTTAACCTTTCAAAGACCATGCTAAGCTTCTCAAAATGAGAATTAACATCACTGGAGGCAATTACAATGTCGTCGATATAAACAAGAATTCCAAGATTGCCTAAATCACCGAAAATAGCATTCATAAGTCTTTGGAAACTGTTACCTGAATTTGAGAGCCCAAAACAGTTACGGGTCCACTCAAAAAGTCCTTTGTGGGTGATTATAGCAGTTTTATGCCTATCCTCTGGGCGAATAACCTGTTGAAAAAACCCACTAGTTAAATCTAGCGTTGAAAAAAATTTAGCCCCACTTAAAGCATCAACAGAGTCGGTAATGTTAGGTATTGGGTAAGCATCTTTAACAAGATTTTTATTTAATCTTCTGTAGTCAACAGCAAGTCGATAGGAACCGTCTGATTTCCGAACCAGAATAACCGGAGAAGCAAATTCAGACATGGAAGGGGAAATTATGTCCGCCTGTAACAAAGTATTAAGTTGGTCTTCCATTTCTTGACGTAATTTGTAGGGGACTCTATAAGCTTTGCCTTTAACTGGTTTATTTGAAGTTAAGTTAATTTCATGCGGGATTGTATCACAGCCGGGTAAATCTAAGACCGATGCTGCAAATACATCTTTGTTTTTGTCTAGAAAATTTTGCATTTTAAGTTTTAATGGGGGTTCTAAATGATCTAAATTAATTTCAGAGCTCCAAGTGAGATCAGCGTGATCAAAGTCACCAATTGGAGGGGCCAAATTTATATTATAGGTTAATTTATTATCAGTTACGGGTATATTTGACTGGTCTACACATTTTTGAATTTTGGCAACAAAGGTTCCTTTATTTAAATGAATACTATTGTCTGAAAAATTTGCAAATGAGATATATAGGCCATGTTCTTTAGTGCAAATGGCTCTGGAGGTAAGGAGACCTTGATTTAAATTTTTCGCCAAAGGTTCTAACATAGCAATATCATTTTCCTTAATAAAATTTTCCTTATAACTTTTAACCTGGGCTAACATTTTTGACTGCGGGGGAATTGAAATTTTGCTACATAACACAGCGAAACTTATATTTTTATTTTTATTGGTTTTATCACTACTGCTATCTTCATTGCTCTCCTCCTCGACTTCAGGTACCTTATCCTCTATACTTACCAAATCTTCACTTTCATCAATATTACAAATTTCAGTAGTCTCTTCAGCTAAATTACCCTGAGTTACCTGACTCGCTGCTGAAAGAATGTTGTCGACACTTTGAATACTTGAAAAATTTTCAGTGTTATTACCCTCAGAGCTACCGCCTGATGTTGTTTGCATGCAAAAGTTCTGCGCAACACTTTCAACTTCCTTATCTGACTCAGTTTGAATGACTATCTCAACATCTTTTCCCATATTACTCAACTGCGGGTCCTGAACTACCATATTTTCACTACTATGATTCCCATTTTCAATATTAACTGAGTCATGAACTTTCTCACATGCACAATTTTCAGGAGGGCTATTGGCATTACTACTTTTTGAATTCTCCCCTACTTTGTTGACACATTTTATATTTACAGAATTATTTTTAACACAATCATTATTTATACAATTATTATTAGAATTTACACTATATACAGAGTTAGAAATATTTACAGAATTAGTAGCAAGACAAGTATTACACCCTGAAGTATTACTTGGGGTTTCTACGCTTTGTTTACATTGGCCTGAAACTGGCACTTTAAGAGCGACAGCATTTGTATCACAATTTATACTTGCCCGGTACTCTTTCAAAAATGGCATTCCCAAAATCATATTAAATTCCTCTGCTAATTTACCTTCCACTACATAGAATTCAGCTTGACATTGAACATTATCAAAAACAAATTTTAAAAATACTTTCTTATTTAGGTGAACTTTCTCACCGGTGACAGTCATAATGGGGATATTGCAATTCTCCATTTCAAAATTCTCTAAACAGTTACAATCAGTACCACTCAGGAGATTAATTGCAGAACCCGTGTCACATAATGCATTTAGGCAAACTTTATTTATGTAAATTCTTGCAGTTGGTAATGTATATGATTGGGGCTGAAACATACTATACACAGTTGGGGGGTCCAGGGGCCTGTTGGGGATCGACTTGACCACATCTGATCCGGCCACTAATAGTTTAAAGCCTCACTTTCATTGTTAGCTACTGGGGTGTTATTTACCGCCTGCTCTTCATTTCTGTTCGCAGCTGTGCTCCTATTGTTTTGGTAATAACCACCTCTTCTTCCCCTATATCCGCCTCGCTGATTGTGGTTCCCTCTAGGATTTTCACCTCTGTTTCTATAATTTTGCCCACGGCTCCTGAAATTTTGACCACCTCCCCTTCTAAAATTATAGTCGACAAAATTTAGTGGACAATCTCTGGCATAGTGGCCTTGTACGGAGCACCTATAGCAGGTTACGGGTCTTACCTCTTGGTTTTTCTCCTGTACATCCCTAGCCCTAAGATCAACTAAACTGTCTATCTTAGCTGCTAAAACATCAATTTGAGATTTTAGTTGGTCTATCTCCTTCTTTTGTGAGCTATCTTGCTGAAAAACTGCAGCACAGGGTAGGTTTTGGGTCAAATTAGGGTTGAGAATTTCCTCGCGGTGGTTGTAGAAAGGGTTAATGCTCCTATAAGCCTTTTCCTCAAGAAGCGCAATTTTGAGGACCTCTTCTGGGGATTGTGGATTTCTCGCAATTACCCCCTTTCGCACTTCTGGTGTAAGATTGCTCAACAGCATGGAGTGTAGTAGAGCCGTTCGGCTTTTATCGACTACTTCACCCTGGATACCTTCAATTACAAGGGCTCTTAATGACATATCGTATGCCTTGTCATAAAACTCCTGAACACTCATATTGGGTGGCTGTTTAAAATTTAAAAAATGACTGAGGGCAACATCTGGTGTGGCCTGTGAAGTATAACTCTCTTTTAAGATTTTTAATAGCTCATCAGATGTTTTTGCTTTGTGAATTTTTATTCGCCTAGAAGCAGCTCCTGATAATCTAGCTAACAAAACGAATTTTTTCTCCTCCTCATTCCAGTCGAATAATTTGGCAAAACTCTCAAATTTCTCAGAAAAATCTGAGAAGCAGACTGAGCTGGCCTCTCCATTGAATGGGGGAATGTTTGACAAATTATCCACTAAAGCATTTTTTCGCTGAATAGTGGCAATTGCTTCCGAGTGCTTATCAGCCATAGTTAGAGTTAGAAAATGACAAACAAACCAAAAAAAAAAATGAAAAAAAGGGGGGGGGGACAACTTAAAAATGAGAAAAAGAGAGGGGAAAGGAAAACCTTATAAATACATAAAACTTAAGTACAGGACTATGCTTTTTGTAAATAAGAAAAGGTTATGCTCACAAGGCATAATTTTGACTGGGAATTGTAGCTTACTAGCACAGAGAGAGAGCCTAGACCTCTTTTTACACTTGAACATATAAATAAAATTTTAATTGCAAAAACACCCAGTTGCTCTTTGATACATAAATACATACAAGTAAAAAAAAATCAATAACCCAGAGACCGAATTGTTACGGCTCCATTTGTTGTGGCTTTTTGGGGTTCTTTCTAAAACACAACTTACTTAAACTTAAAAAGCTCATTTATTACTCAATCTTCACTTGACAATTAAATATTAAAAAAAAAATAAGTATACCCTGATTAGCTCCACTGAAATCTGTTGCCATGGAAAAGGTAGCAAATTATATTAAACTAATCAAAATAAAAACTTAAGAATCCGAATAGGTTAATACAACAATGATAATTTTGAACTCATCATTTTAAGACAATATTAAATGTAGTAAGGGGCAACAGATTTCTAAATCAAGTAGCATACTGGATTGCATAAAGAACACCCAACTCCACTCCAACCCGATCAAGCTCAAATCTCCATACACATTAAATTAACAAAAGTGTAATCATCATATAATTTGGAAAAATGCAGACAACCTGAAATTCCTCCAATATGAGGACCAAAAGGGGAAAGAGTTAAATCCGTTAATAGAATAGGGATATGATGATGTACTAAAATTTTAGAACAACCATAGAGATTCTGAACAAGATCCGATCGGTTAACCAAGAATCGTATAGTGGTGTATAATGACTGGATATTTTTTTTTTTTTTTTTTTTTTTTTTTTTTTACTTTTTAAAATAAAACAATTTTGGTGTATATTTTAGAAAAACAATGTTTCTGAAAGAGGAGAGTTAAAGCTTAATTTAACATTTTATGAAATTAAATTTAATATTACTGTTTCACTTATTAATCTATCCATCCTTAAATCAAGATCAAAAATACGATTGTATAACATTGAGTGAACTTCAATTTATGTTCATTAAAACAGTCAGTTATGAATTTAAACTTAAGAAATTTTAAAGTCCTAATTTAATAAAGTTGAATTTTCTCTCCCCTTTTTTTTTTTTTTTTAATTAATCACAGAAAGGTTAGGCCATTCTTATAGGTCTACTGTGAATATAAAAAATTAATTATTTAGAGATTTATACAAAGAAAAACATACCAACTTTGATAATAAACAAAAAAAAAAACACAATTTATTTGAACATTTAAAATAATGAAGCAACTAAGTTATCAAAAATAATCTTAATAAAACAATATAACAGCTGATCTTTTAAGTTGAAACCACTCACTGGTTACTTTTAAATTACACATCATATTTTTAAAATTACCATCATATTACCATTTAATGGTCGTTCAAACATACAAACATTATATATTAACCTACAGACTATTTCTGTTCATAATGTTTATTCTTATTGAAATTATCCAAAGATATTCATTTCACTTTTAAACTCTGGTATAGCAAACATATTTTTTTTTTTTTTTTTTTTTAAAAGAGGTACAAATAAATAAAAAGAAAAACTATGCAAATAGTACTTACAACAGGTAGAGAGTTCTACAATTTTAGTCAATGGGCACTTAGGAGCATTTCCTCCTTTTTCAAAATCTGATGAAGCACTTAAGCTGGAGTATTCAGGCTGGGAAAAAAATTCAGACGTGGTTTCAAGCTAACATTCATCAATCCTCTCATCTCACTGCATCACTTGCCATCAACTACTAGGTCCATCATCTAGTCCGGAGGGGAAAATCGTTCTACGGTCCAGAACTTCACCGTCGGAGTCAGTAATTTCACCTTCCTGAAGCATGTGTTTTATTCGAAGATAGCCATCACCGTAACTCAGAACACTACGACTTCTAACGACCGGTTTAGTTCAATATCTATGATCACTTCTGATGGTTAAGAAGTCATAATCTTGGAGCGCCACTACGCCAAAAAAAAATAGGCTACACATATCTTCTTCTTAATTTCTCGTTAACAGTTATAGATCCGCAATTCGAAAATGCCCTTATAGCCTCTTTTCATCATAACATCATGATTTAGGATGGTTAATGTAGGGCCATCAATGCCCCACTCTCAAAAAAAAAAATCTTCCAGAAACCTGTCCGCCTTCAACAACTTCGCGATCCAGCCCACAGGCCAATCTTCGAGCCCCGTAATAAGTCGAATTTTTTTTACGAGTCAAACGACAGGTCTCTTGGCCAAGCAACAAGTGTCGTAAACATTCATTCTCCCGCGCTGCTTGAAAAACGGGACCGATCCACTCTGCCAGGGGTACGGGAATGGAAACAAAAGGAAAGATGGACTCATCGTGAAGACTACAGCTTGCCGCTCCACTCTGCCGGCCGCTTCATGGGGGAAGGAAACCATGCATCACCCCCATGGCGTGTGCTGAAGGGGGTCCTGTTAGCCTCTGTTTACATGGGCGCCAGCTATCCGCCTGATAGCAGAGCCAATTGAAGCCTGACGTAAACTTACAAAGCCTAATTGCGTGTATAGTACACTCATAAGATAACGTAATTCTTATACAGGGCGGTCGGTCATTCTTATATCAAAGTCAGACTAGATGACTCCAAATTTTCCACCTGTGCAGTCTACTGACAAAACATCCCTCCCTTGCTGTCTGCTTTTCGTATTTGAAAAACAGGAAGCTACGTTAGACTATAAACGTTGAAATTACTTTGCAAAAAGAAAAAGAAAGAAGAAAAAATAAAAACTGATTTTATTATAATTATTACAATTACTTTTATTTATTTAAATTTTTATTAGAAACAGAAAAAAAGAGTGCTTTTAAATAAATGTTGAGAAAGTGATTTAAATAATTAATGTAGATTAAAAAAAAAAAAAATTGTTGAAACCAACCGTAACAGTTTCTATGGCCCGGATTACGACGGGGTATGGCTCATTTGACTCGACATGGAAAGCCTCAACGATTTCAGTTATGATGTATAAACAGTTTGCGCCACCTGGTGGTGGAAGGTGGAACTAACGTATACTGCAGCGCGTGCGCAGCACGAACGCTATACGGTGCCGCTGGCAGCGGGGACCCGAACCGGAGGTACGTTCAGTTATAGGTTTATACTATTCGACTAGAGCTTTTCGGTTTTAGTTCGTTTTCACCACCAGGGGGCGTTTACTTATCTCTGTTTCTATGGCCCGGATCACGACGGGGTATGGCTCATTCGACTCAACGTCGGTAGAGGATACTACAGCTGATCGTTTTTTGCTCCGACTCTCACCACCAGGGGGCACTTTCCTATCTCTGTTTCTATGGGAAGGATCACGACGGGGTATGGCTCATTCGACTCGACATCGATAGAGCTTACCGATTTTATTTCGTTTTTTCACCACCAGGGGGCGCTTTCCTATCTTCGGTTCTACGGGCATGAAAACGACGGGGTATGGCTCATTCGACTCGACATCGAAAGTCTTAACGATTTCAGTTATGATCATGTAAACGGATTGCGCCACCTGGTGGCGGAAGGTGGAACTAACGTATACTTCAGCGCGTGCGCAGCACGACTGCTATACGGTGCCGCAGGCAGCGGGGACCCGAGCCGGAGGTTCGTTCAGTTAGAGGTTTATACTATTCTATGTGCAATTTAAGGGATTATCCGGTGCGCGCCTAGCACGACCGGTATACGGTGCCGAAAGCAGGGACCAAGGTCGGAGATTCGTTCAGTTAGAGGTTTATACTATTCGATGTGCAAATCCTTTAAGGGATCATCCTGTGCCGAAGGCAGCGGGGACCCGGGTCGGATGTTCGTTCGGATCGGGGGGGATGCGAACCGGAGAATACAAAAGTTTCGAGGCACCGATGTAAATTAGAGGCCCGCTGGCGTTCGAAGCCAGCTAGTCGGGTAATTATTAATGTCCGTGACCGTCTGTGTGTGTGTGAGTGAGTGTGTGCGTCTGTGCATTCCCGGTCTGTACACGCAAAGGCTCCGGGACAAATCGACGCACTGAAGGCGGACGCGGACCGAAAAATTCGGAAAAAAGGCGCGGACGTCAAGTTTGGGCCGGGTCGGGAGTCCGACCCGGACCCGGGGAGTTATTAATCGACGAAACTGTTTTAATTACGGACCGAAACCGAACTTGAAAAAGAATCGAAAACCACAAATTTTCGCCTCCGAAAGGGGTTGCCGGTCTCTCTCGGGACGGGGAAGGAAAAGGCAGCGGGTTCCCAGGGAGCAATTTAAGCCCCAAACCGCAGTGCAGGTCCGACCCGTATCTCCGGAAGTCGGGGGGCCAGAAATTCGGAAGTCGTACGGACGGAAGCAGGACAGCGTCCGGTTTCATAAATTCCAAAAATCATTTCCGTACTACAATTAGAACCGAAAAAATCCTTTAAAAATCGATCGATAAAAATTGATTTTTCATTTCTTTCCGTACCGAGAATGCGAGAAAGCAGACACGCGCCCAGACGATCGTCTGGATCGATTTTCCAGAGGCGAGGAGCATTTTTTAGACGAAGGTCACGTGACGTTCAAGTGGGTTTTTTCAGAGGGGGGCCCAATCTCAGAATCTAAGGGGCGCAGTAATTCCTAACTTTTACAGGACGACGCAAAATTGATTCTTCTTTCAGAATATCTAAAAATTATTCTCATATCTCCATTACGAGCCGATATATTATTTAATTGTACAATTAATCAACATTCGTATAATTAACGCAAAAGAAAGATTTCCATCACAGCGCCCGCTATATATTACGATTTTAAGAAGTAGGCCGCGTCCAAAAACTGCATGACGAGTATTTTACGTTTTTCTTTTAGAGTCGCAACCAGATATTATGATAAGGAAAAGCGGGCTTCGCCCGTTATCGAATCGGGACGGTTGCTGTAATTAAGACATATTTGTACATTTGTATTATTTTTGAGGAAACCAATTCCATTTCAACAAATTTAACATTTTTAAACGTTTGATTGTTTATATGTATAGAAAAATAACCACTATTTTCGATTAGTAAAAAGCGGGCTTGGCCCGTTATCGAATCCGGACGGTTTATGTAATTAAGACATCAGATTTTTTTTCCGGCAGTCTAATTCAGTTGTTTAAGGAAAAGCAGTGTCTCCCCCCCCCCCTTCAAATTTTTTTATCTTAACTGTGGTCCGTTTCTATAACTCAGAAACTATGTTACGAATTTCCCCCAATCTGATTCCAAACATCAGAATTAAAGTAATAAGGACCCTCTGTAACATTTGTATAGAACACATTGCGCCCCCTGGTGGTGGAAGGTGTAATCAAAGCATTTTTCAGCAAACTCAGGTTCTATGGGTCACATCACGACGCGGTTTGGCTCAATCGACTCGACATCGATAGAGGATACTAGAGCTTATCGGTTTTAGTTCGTTTTTCACCACCAGGGGGCGTTTTATTATCTCTGTTTCTATGGCCCGGATTACGACGGGGTATGGCTCATTTGACTCGACATCGAAAGCCTCAACGATTTCAGTTATGATCGTATAAACAGTTTGCGCCACCTGGTGGTGGAAGGTGAACTAACGTATACTGCAGCGCGTGCGCAGCATGAACGCTATACGGTGCCGCTGGCAGCGGGGACCCGAACCGGAGGTACGTTCAGTTATAGGTTTATACTATTCGACTAGAGCTTGTCGGTTTTAGTTCGTTTTTCACCACCAGGGGGCGTTTACTTATCTCTGTTTCTATGGCCCGGATCACGACGGGGTATGGCTCATTCGACTCAATGTCGGTAGAGGATACTACAGCTTATCGATTTTTGCTCCGACTCTCACCACCAGGGGGCGCTTTCCTATCTCTGTTTCTATGGGAAGGATCACGACGGGGTATGGCTCATTCGACTCGACATCGATAGAGCTTACCGATTTTATTTCGTTTTTTCACCACCAGGGGCGCTTTCCTATCTTCGGTTCTACGGGCATGAAAACGACGGGGTATGGCTCATTCGACTCGACATCGAAAGTCTTAACGATTTCAGTTATGATCATATAAACGGATTGCGCCACCTGGTGGCGGAAGGTGGAACTAACGTATACTGCAGCGCGTGCGCAGCACGACTGCTATACGGTGCCGCAGGCAGCGGGGACCCGAGCCGGAGGTTCGTTCAGTTAGAGGTTTATACTATTCTATGTGCAATTTAAGGGATTATCCGGTGCGCGCGTAGCACGACCGGTATACGGTGCCGAAGGCAGCGGGGACCAAGGTCGGAGATTCGTTCAGTTAGAGGTTTATACTATTCGATGTGCAAATCCTTTAAGGGATCATCCGGTGCCGAAGGCAGCGGGGACCCGGGTCGGATGTTCGTTCGGATCGAGGGGGATGCGAACCGGAGAATACAAAAGTTTCGAGGCACCGATGTAAATTAGGGGCCCGCTGGTGGGCGAAGCCAGCTAGTAATAATAATAATAATAATAAAAACAGTTATAAATCATAACATCAGATTATCCATAAGATAGAGACAAAAATCTGTCTTAATATATATATATATATATATATATATATATATTCAGTTTGTGAACATAAAATTGATATTTTGAATTCGTTGATGTATATGTTCCATCAGATATCAGAATATGCTAGGAATTGTATTTTTTTATTTTTTATTTTTTTAAAGATCTATTTGCCAACTGTATAAGAGGGAAAAAATCCCCGACTGTGTTGGAAAAAGGTTAATCATCCTGATTACGTAAAGAAACCAAAGAATCCAAATAAATTAATTACACTTGAAAACATTAAAAATCTGCCTCATCTGCAGATTAATTTATTACTATAAAAAAATTCATCTTTACATAAAAATTGATTAGCTTAAAACAATGGACGTGTTTTAGAAGACATGAATTTGAAACGAACAATGATGAAAGAGAACATTTTATAACTTTTAATTTAAACATTTTAAAACTTTTTTAAGGTCGAATTTCGACGGTGCTTTTAGGCAGATGCAATGCACATGCGGATAGGATCTCATTCAGTTGCATAATCACAGGGTGGGGGGGGCAGATGTGTGCTTTATTTACTATGTTCTTTTATTTACTGAATATGAGATGAACGTAGGAATATACTATTTGTATGATACTTCATAGGTCCATGAAATTTTTTTCTTACCAAGGGGAATATGGCGGTAATGTCAAACTGATTTGTATTACACAGTTGTTTACGGATTGTTTGCTTGGAGTTTGCATCGGAAATAGTACGGTATTTGACTGGGGGAAAAACTTTTAAAATAAAATATTTGAAAGACTTTTTCTTACGCACCCCTTCTTAAATAATAAAGAAACTTATTTTACTGATATTGTTATAGTATTTTTTTCGTCAAGTTTTGACAGGTTCCATCTAGTACGGAATAACACGCTATCTTCAAACTAGGGAACGACTCATTTTGCGGAGTCGATTCTGTATCAACTAACCAAAGTTTGATATACAGTAAAATCTAGTTTTGCAACTGACTTGTTTGATGAATCGACTCATCTGAGGAAGTAGGGTTGAATGGTTGGTGTGATAGATCCAAGATGTTGTAAGTTTTAAAAATGGGTAGCGTGAAACCTTTAAGGATGGATCAACTTCAAGATATACTTCGAAATGAATTTTATTATAAACTCGATCGAAAATTTACTAAAACTACAGTTCATCTAGAAATGTCTTGGAGTTTTCACAACAATTTTTTATAAAGTTCGTACGGCGTACGGCTTTTAATTATTCACTGTCAATGGAAAGAGTCCAGCCTCATACAGCGTTTTGTGTTATCACAATTTAGTAAATGTTCTCATTCACCTTTTATAAAATCCCTCAACGGTTTCACCGTTAACTAAAGAGAGATTGTCTCTTTCTTCAAAAAATCTGTCAGCAAGGACCTATGTCCCTACCAGGTTGAGAATCTCTGCTCCACAACACCTTGCTTACAAACTCTGACTCCTTCCCCTCTTTTCTGTCAGACCTACGATCAAGTCCTCGAACAATAGCATCTCCGTTCACCACTAAAAGAAGTTTTAGTTCACGTCATAAGGTAAAGTTTTCATGTGATTAGATAAGAGTCCCTTTTGGGAGGTCCTACTGATATACGAGACAACCCCAAAAGTTCTCACGGTGTAAAATTCTCACGATGTGGGCCTCCCACGATGTCGGCTAGATGAGAGGACCGCTCCTTTCACCTCGTCCACTCTCATTGCTGTTTACGAAGTTTCAGGTGGCAAGATTGATAGTGGACTTATCTATACTTTTGTAGTTGGCTAAATTTTTGTAACTTAGAAGAAAAATATGATGAAAGTCTCAAACACATAGGAACTCCTATACCTGATTATCATGCTTAATTAGCAAACTGTGAGAGATTTAATGAATCCCTCACATTGGAAATAAATTGAAAATAATAACATTTATCATGAAGTAATATTTATTACAAATAATAAAAACTAGCAAACCTATGATTTTTAATCAGCAACAGTTTTTCTCACATTTAACATAAATTAATTCAATACAGATCATATTCTTTTAAAACAGTGATTCGCAAATAAATCTCACTAGAAAGGACCAAGCCTACGATGATCCGCTGTGGAGCCTATCTTTTTCGACTCAAAAGTAGGGAACATAGAGATGGAATTTTGCCAGTCGATGGCGCTCAACAAGCTGAAAACTTTGAACAGCTGATTGCTCATTTCTGTATATCGGTAACGTTTTATCTCTAGTATTCTTCGATAATCTGTATTACAATGCACATTTTTAACACTTAAATACCACTGACTTTAAAAAAGAAAAGGAATTAAAAAATGCAGTGCCGCACACAAAATTTTCATAGTTTTGAATAATTTTCCTCAACAATTTCGTTATTTTACATATACATGTTTTTTTTTTTTTTGCTACATATATGATGTGTAATATAAAGTTGAATAGGAGAGGAAAAAATATTTGATTCCCCCCCCCCCTCCACACACACACACACCTCTCATGGTTAAAAAAAATTCTCACACATTTTTCTAAGAGGGTGGAGGGAATTTAGATCATTATTTATTTATTCATAGGTCCTACAAAATAATGGAGTAGATATTTTTGTCTGTGTGAAAGGGAAGGTGGTGGGGGTCGCAAAATTTTTGGATAGTTAAGGAAATTAAGATTACTATTTTTTCATTGTTATAATAAAGTAATAAATAGAGTAACAGAAAAAATTTTAAGAAAAAGTTTGTAAAAAGTTTTCAAGATTTTAAACTTTGTAATCTGATGGGATTTTTTAAAATTAAATTAAACTGTTAAACTTTTATTTATTTTATTTTTATTTTTATTTTTATTTATTTATTTATTTATTTAGGCGTGGGGTTAAATGCTTGATAATTTATTAATTTGTTTCATATTAGAATGAAATCTAAAAAAAATTATCATACATATTTTACAAAAAAAATAAATTATTTATTATAAATACATTTATTTAAATTTTATGTACGACTAAGAGTTTTCAGAAAACTTAAATTAAAATGTGTAGTACACTTTGAAAGAATGTTATGTATCAGTGCTTATAAGTCACACGTAATTACATATGCTCTTGGGAAAAGAGCAGAAATGTGTGTTTAATAAATATATTGTATTGATTTGCTGAATTAAAATGAAACAAGATTTGCTGAATCAAAAACTTCGCCAAGATGCCCACTGTCCCCTATACAAAGACCGAAAAATAAAGGAGTTTCGTTTTTTTCAGGTAATAAAAGAACGTATAAAAAATTAATTTTATTTAGATACTTTATGAGATATTTAATGAGATAATGTAACTTTCTGCCCCCCCCCCCCCCCACCAACTCAATATTCAAAGTTATGAAATTTCAAACAATTATTTTAAATTAAAACATGTATTTTAAGACATTTAAGAGTAAAAAGTCATATACTGTTACACAGATCAAGTAATTACTTGTAATCTTGTACCTATAAAATTTCTGTTCATTATAAATCAATTTAAAATGAATATATTTTAAAATATAGGATAAATGTGCCAGTAATGGATACCCTCCTAAGATTTTGGCTTATAAATAAATAACCAATAAAAATTCAGATTTTATTTATTTATTTAATTATTTTTTTTTTTTTTTTTTCATAACTCTCACTTGCATGTTTTATAACCCATGTTATTGTTCAGTCAACAAGTCAGGAAGCAAAAATAACGTCTTTCAGTGAAAATTTTACTAAACAAGCTAAGATCTGGTTATACATAACTAATTTATATTTTCTATATATTTATAATTAACTCTTAATTAATATCTTCTATTAATAATTTTTAAGGAAATTCTTTAAAGGTGTCCATTACTGGCACATTTACCCTCTAAAATAATTAAAATATTGATCTTGTGATAACAATAATACATTACTCTCATAAATATTTTATTAATTATTGATATCCTGATTGTTAAATTTATTTGAAAATGACTATTTTATTTCATTAAATTTTGGTTTTGAAAACAATTATGTATTACCTTTTCATGGGGTGTTCATTACTGATATAGAGGGTGTTTTATTACTGGAATTTTAGGTGCTTTAATGTATTTCTGTTATTAGAACTAAATTTTTATTCATAATAGGAAATATGACTATGAAATTAGTTAAATATTGTTGATAAATTAATATAATAATAAAAAAAAGAACTAGAATATAATAATTACAGCTATTAATTAAAAAAGAATTTTTAAAGATTTTCCTTAAGCATGTCCATTATTTGCACATTTACCCTATTTATTTTTAAAAGTATGCTCCGTCAAAATAAATAAATAAATAAATAAAAATAAAATAGCACAACATACATTTACATGCTTGCATAAAATATTTATATATCTAATTGCACTGTAAGCATAAAAAAAAAGTAAGCAAAGCATCTTAAAGTTAATTTTCTTCAAAACCTTTTAGGCAAAGTTCAATAATGAAGCTACCATCGAAGTTGTATTGAAATATAAAGTTAAAAGAAGTTACAACTATGAGATATCATGTTTTTTTTTTTTCATTTTGTACTTTTCTAAGCTATCAAATTGTTCTATCACAACAGTATTCTCATTATAAAAATTAAATGCAAATATTGAAAGATTGTTTTCAATTATTACATTACAATTCTATAGTCATACTGGAGATTGACAATTTTAAATGCGAATAATAATCCATGACAGAGTAAAGTGTATATATCTTACTGTTTAATCTAATAATGCTTAATATGTTTAAAACTTAATACTGGAGTAGATGTTTTATTAAACTTATTATCTACGACTAAAAATTAGAAAAATAAATTGAAGCAGAAAGTCCTGTAAAATTATAAAATTTTTCCAAGACGTCATAAAGTTAATCAATGGCTTTATATATCGACGTCAAAATTTCTCTATTAGTAATATATACTTTCCATTAGTAAAATATCTCGGTTTTAATATATGTATAATAATGATTAACGAAAACATAGGTAATTAAAGCGTCACACAATGCTAAAACAAACTTTAAAGTAATGTAATTTCGACGTCTGTTTTCCCCAAGAATGACACCCTCTACCAGATGGAATATAAACTATTTTCTTGACCCGTTTTCGCTTACAAAAATCGTTCAAAATGATAGGCTTGACAGCGACGCGCATCATCATAGGCTACGACAGACGCTAATACAGACAGACGGACGGCAAAAAAAAAAATTTCTAAAATATATTTTTCGGAATCTCCAGTGTCTAAAACGTGTAAATCCGTCAAAATTTTCTTTTCGATTTTTAAAACGATTGCATGACTTACCCTGTACTACGCATGATGGGTAAATAAAAATCGATTTTTTAGTCAAATTTTGTGATTTTGAAAGTGCATTGTCCCCTTAAAAGGGTATAAAATTAAAAAATATTGTGTTATTTCATCTCTAAGTTTACGCCTTAAACCTAAAAAAAAAATATCTGATGACGTTATTCACAACACCTAAATCTTTCTTTTCCTTGAATTTGGATAAAAATTACTTTGCGAGAGTTTTTATTAACTCACCCCAAGCATAAATCATCTTATTTATGACACATTATGACGCAAATTTTCATTCCTGAAACTCGAAATTGAAGGCACCAGAGCGTTTATTTTCTTAGCTGCAATATTAATTTTGCAAGTCTTAACCAATCTAAATATTTCTTGGTACACAGTCATAAATCTGTCTATAATTTGGATGAATTGGCCGGTAAAAAATACTGAATTCCTCAAGCAGAAGAAAAATTGTGAGATCCGAGAAAAAACATTTAAAAATAATTCGCAGAGTATTTTTTACCATTATATTTACAGGCAAAGAGCGTGATATTTCTCTAAAATTTGCCTTTCTGTTTATTTTTGCCTTCCTGTTTCGGAAATATTGAAGCACGGTGCAAATCTAACGAAAAGATGTTCTTGAAAGATATAAAACAGGGATTTCCGTTTATACACTTAAAGCTTAATCACAATAAAAGTATACGCTTTCTTTCGCTTTAGAATCACTATTTTGACAGATACCAGCCGTAAATGTTGGCACAAAATCTAACCAGAAATAACAAGAACAGAAAATCATACGTCAAGCATAGATTATGAAACACTTTCCAATACATTCAGAATATTGTAACAAAACTTTACCGTTAAATAAGGTAAAAGATTATGTTTATACACTGCAAAAAAAAATAAAAAATTGTTGATTTTACAGTATAATACTGGCATCCCAGCTGCCAGTATTATACCGTAAAATTAACAGTAATAAATAGTAAAATAAGCAGTAATACGCTGCCGCGCATGCACGGTATAATACTGGCGGTATAATACTGGTACTTTTACGGTATAATACTAGCAGCTGGGATGCCAGTATTATACTGTAAAATCTACATTTTTTTTTCTTTTTTTTTTTTTGTCTTGCTTTTGCAGTGTATAAACAATTTGGAAAACGCATAACACGTTTGAAAACCCAATGCCAGAAATTACCCTCAATAGTCGGAAAATAATGCGAATTATTTTGTGCTGTCCTGTATAGGATCTATAGATTTGTTTATATAGGGGAGACCGGGGCAAGATGAATGGGGCAAGATGACGAATGTCTTAATTTTTCCGTTTTCCGCTAGATGGCAGCATCAACCGGACACTACTGGCTTTCCTATCGGCCGTTCATTAAACAATACTATAGAGACGCTGAAATCGACAATTTTGTGTCAGCTGTGAAGGTTTGATTGTTTTCCGCTGCCACGTTATAACTTTTATGCATGTGTAAATAAGCTCTGCTACAGCTACAGGTAAGATATATCGTTTCTCTTTAATATTTATGAGTAACTTAGTTTAAATACTACCTATTACCATGAATAAATGTCAATTAATCGCCTTCCTTCATGGCACTGAAAACGAATATTTTTAAAAAGGCAGTCCGGGGCAAGATGACGAGCTCGTCATCTGACCCTGTGTTTCGGAATTTATTAAACTAACTATGTTGTCCATTCTATTTAAATCCTGTAAACGCTTGTTTGTCTGTGTGTTTGTTTGCACGACCTTGCGCTTCTATCTCCTCTGGGGCTAAGGGGCGCATGGGATCAGGGGAGGTTTCGTTCGAAAGGAGGCGACCAGAGGAAGACATTTTTGCCATCCGCTAAGCCCCCCCCCCCTAGCCTCCCGAAAGAAAAACCCTATAGGGGTCCGTATCTCCACTTCCAAGCGTCCGATCGGTACGAGGAGAGTACCGTTCACCCGGGTCAAGACCTCCCCCCTCCCCCGCTGGTCCCCCTCCTCCCAAAAAATTCAAAAAGCGTTTAAGGCCAACTTCCGGCATTGTGACCCACCAACAGAAGAATGGATCCAGTGCAGTAAATGCCAAGAGTGGTGGCATGAGGAATGTTCCAATTATGAAAATGGCATTTTTATTTGTGACTATTGTTAGCTGCACAACTAAACACTTCAAAATTACGTTACAATCAATGCATTATGCTTAGTTTGATACTTTGTAAGATGTAAAAAACACAGTTATCATTTGTTAAACCATGTAACATATTCAAAAGATAAAATATGTTCAATCTTTTTCAGTGTTGTCATCTTGCCCCAAGGCCAAAGTCATCTTGCCCCAGTACTGGGGCAAGATGACGATTTGTTAATGTTATGAAAAAATAAAATTATCCTTTATTTTTTTTTATTTGAAAAATTAAATGGTAATATATTTAATACTACAAAGGTATACTCTATCAGTTCATGTAAAATTAATTTTACTATTACTTCAAAATAAATTAATAAACAACAAAAATTGTTAACATAGTCATCTTGCCCCGGTCTCCCCTACTACATAGTATGCTAAAATTTACTTCAGTTAGGAAACGCACAGCACAGTTGAATATTCGCCTACAGCAAATTCCTCCAATAAATGGAAATGTACTCGGGGGATCTTTTGTGCAGCCCCCTATAGGATCTATGGAATTCATATAAACCAAGTAATATTCAACAAGTTGGAAATTGTACGTCAAACGTGACAAATGAGGTGCGTCCGTACTATAGCTAGTTATATAAATATTCAGATCTTGATGATTTTTAATTCTGTGAAATGAATTATATCGTCTGCAGATTAATTTCTGTCATAAAATAAGTATCGCGGTCGCTTGACCATTAAACCTCGGAAGCTCCTATAAGAAGAAAGCACCGATTTAAAAAAAAAAATCAAATTTCTTAATAAATGTTTTTATTAATATTTTCTAAAGTTATTTGAAATGTCTCGAGAAAATTCTGCAAAGATAATATATCTTAAATTTCAAACCATTCGGTTGGGTAGTTTTTGCGTTGTTATATGCGGACGGAGGGACCAGACGACGACAGTAGGTGCTACGCTACGTATTTATATAATTACGAACGCGCCTAAAAAAATGAGTTAAATTTAAAATCGATGTTTTACCACAACTGAAAATGCACTTCCAGCAAAAAAAAAAAAAAAAAAAAAAAAAAAAAAAAAAAAAAAAAAAATGTCTCCCATTGTTTTCATAAATGAAATGAAAGATTTATCTCAAATTAGTGATGCCAACAAAAAATAAAATACCGCAACGATGATTATAAAATAATGTTCAATAAAAATAACGTGGGACATTAATGCTGTACGGGTTTATTTTATATATTTGTGATTAAAAAGTAGGAATTGACTTTTAAAAAAAAAATTATATTACTTGTTTATTATTTAAAGCAGTAAAAAACTCTTTTACTTAAACTATAATAATAATGAACACTTCTACCCTTAAATAAAATTTCGATTAAGCCATTCAAACTATCGATGATTTTTTTCTTACCCATCATACGTAGTATAGGGTAAATCTTGTAATCGTTTTGAAAATCGAAAAAAAAAAATTGACGGATTTACAAGTTTCAGACACTGGAGATTCCGAAAAACATTTTTAGAAAAAAAAATTGCCGTCCGTCTGTGTGTCTGTAAACGCTCTATCTCCCGAAAAAATTGAGATAGAGACTTGAAATTTGGTATGCACTTAGTATGTAATAATGGGAAGAAGCATTTTGAATTTCAGTAACCTCGATTAACCGGAACTATTTTTTTCGGACTCTCGAAATATTCGTTCTGATAAAAGGTATATAAAAATTTTCGAAACTGTTTATTTTAAGGAGTGAATGTAAAAGACAATAAAAAACATAAATTTTGCATAAAGCATGAAGTCGATCGAATAATTAGTTGCCGAGATATTTGTAATTATATTTTCCACACTCTTCGATTTTTCATGACCCTGTATTTCATCCAAATTTCAATTCAAAGATATATTTTAATTGCAAATGAGACGTCAAATCTCAAATTAGTGATGCAAACAAAAAATAAAATACCGCAACGATGATTATAAAATAATGTTCAATAAAAATAACGTGGGACATTAATGCTCTACGGGTTTATTTTATATATTTGTGATTAAAAAGTAGGAATTGACTTAAAAAAAAATTATATTACTTGTTTATTATTTAAAGCAGTAAAAAACTCTTTTACTTAAACTATAATAATAATGAACACTTCTACCCTTAAATAAAATTTCGATTAAGCCATTCAAACTATCGATGATTTTTTTCTTACCCATCATACGTAGTATATGGTAAATATTGTAATCGTTTTGAAAATCGAAAAAAAAAAAATTGACGGATTTACACGTTTCAGACACTGGAGATTCCGAAAAACATATTTTTAGAAAAAAAATTTGCCGTCCGTCTGTGTGTCTGTAAACGCTCTATCTCCCGAAAAAATCGAGATAGAGACTTGAAATTTGGTATGCACTTAGTATGTAATAATGGGAAGAAGCATTTTGAATTTCAGTAACCTCGATTAACCGGAACTATTTTTTTCGGACTCTCGAAATATTCGTTCAGATAAAAGGTATATAAAAATTTTCGAAACTGTTTATTTTAAGGAGTGAATATAAAAGACAATAAAAAACATAAATTTTGCATAAAGCATGAAGTCGATCGGATAATTAGTTGCCGAGATATTTGTAATTATATTTTCCACACTCTTCGATTTTTCATGACCCTGTATTTCATCCAAATTTCAATTCAAAGATATATTTTAATTGCAAATGAGACGTCAAATCTCAAATTAGTGATGCCAACAAAAAATAAAATACCGCAACGATGATTATAAAATAATGTTCAATAAAAATAACGTGGGACATTAATGCTGTACGGGTTTATTTTATATATTTGTGATTAAAAAGTAGGAATTGACTTTAAAAAAAAAATTATATTACTTGTTTATTATTTAAAGCAGAGTAAAAAACTCTTTTACTTAAACTATAATAATAATGAACACTTCTACCCTTAAATAAAATTTCGATTAAGCCATTCAAACTATCGATGATTTTTTTCTTACCCATCATACGTAGTATAGGGTAAATCTTGTAATCGTTTTGAAAATCGAAAAAAAAAAATTGACGGATTTACACGTTTCAGACACTGGAGATTCCGAAAAACATATTTTTAGAAAAAAAAATTGCCGTCCGTCTGTGTGTCTGTAAACGCTCTATCTCCCGAAAAAATTGAGATAGAGACTTGAAATTTGGTATGCACTTAGTATGTAATAATGGGAAGAAGCATTTTGAATTTCAGTAACCTCGATTAACCGGAACTATTTTTTTCGGACTCTCGAAATATTCGTTCTGATAAAAGGTATATAAAAATTTTCGAAACTGTTTATTTTAAGGAGTGAATGTAAAAGACAATAAAAAACATAAATTTTGCATAAAGCATGAAGTCGATCGGATAATTAGTTGCCGAGATATTTGTAATTATATTTTCCACACTCTTCGATTTTTCATGACCCTGTATTTCATCCAAATTTCAATTCAAAGATATATTTTAATTGCAAATGAGACGTCAAATCTCAAATTAGTGATGCCAACAAAAAATAAAATACCGCAACGATGATTATAAAATAATGTTCAATAAAAATAACGTGGGACATTAATGCTGTACGGGTTTATTTTATATATTTGTGATTAAAAAGTAGGAATTGACTTTAAAAAAAAATTATATTACTTGTTTATTATTTAAAGCAGTAAAAAACTCTTTTACTTAAACTATAATAATAATGAACACTTCTACCCTTAAATAAAATTTCGATTAAGCCATTCAAACTATCGATGATTTTTTTCTTACCCATCATACGTAGTATAGGGTAAATCTTGTAATCGTTTTGAAAATCGAAAAAAAAAAAAAATTGACGGATTTACACGTTTCAGACACTGGAGATTCCGAAAAACATATTTTTAGAAAAAAAATTTGCCGTCCGTCTGTGTGTCTGTAAACGCTCTATCTCCCGAAAAAATTGAGATAGAGACTTGAAATTTGGTATGCACTTAGTATGTAATAATGGGAAGAAGCATTTTGAATTTCAGTAACCTCAATTAACCGGAACTATTTTTTTCGGACTCTCGAAATATTCGTTCTGATAAAAGGTATATAAAAATTTTCGAAACTGTTTATTTTAAGGAGTGAATGTAAAAGACAATAAAAAACATAAATTTTGCATAAAGCATGAAGCCGATCGGATAATTAGTTGCCGAGATATTTGTAATTATATTTTCCACACTCTTCGATTTTTCATGACCCTGTATTTCATCCAAATTTCAATTCAAAGATATATTTTAATTGCAAATGAGACGCTTAATCAGATGTAATAAACCGCTAGTTAATAGGATTATTGTTTTTGGAGTTATAAGGATGTTTCTTTTAAGCAATTCAGTAATCGAGCCTTTAAAGCTTATGACGTCATCAAGCCATGATTTTATTCGAATTGCAATGCATTTTATAAATAGTTTACACATTTTTTATTTTAATATTTTACATTATGCATATCCATGATGGGTAAGTACAGTCGAACCTCGTTAACACGAAATCGCTTTACGCGAAATTTCGCTTAACACGAAATAATACTGAGGTCCTGACAGATCAGTCTGGAAATCAATGTTAATTAATTCGTTTAACATGAAATGAAATTTTGGAAAATTCCGCTTAACGCGAAAAAAAATTTTTTTTCTCCAAAGTCCAAACATGATTCCTTACGCAAAATTTTCAATATTTTAAACTTATACATCACATCTTTTTTAAAAATGGAAGTTTTCTGATGGTTTAAAAAAGATTTAAAGTGGTAAAGGGTTTCAGAAAATAGTGAACTATCGAATTCTTGACTAATCCATGCTTTTCTTTGTACTCTGATATGTAAAAGTTTTCCCACACTAACCACATCAGCTATAGATTATCGGTTATAATTAAAGTGTGAGTGAAGGAATTTCTTTTTTGAAAATGAATGTTCCATTACTTGTTTGACAGTATTGACAGTGACATAAACCATAAACTGGATTTCTCAAATCCTCTATTTTCTGGTGAAAGAAGTAACAATCCCTACTTTAACTCTGTTCTCAGTTGTTCTGTAGAATTCTATGAAAGAAAAGTCGAAAGCAACAAGCTCATCTTTAGAAACGAAGCAAAACATTTTAAACGAAGTCAGCGATAAAGTGCTAAAAAATATCAGAAATTGCAGCAATGTATGGGAGACCCAACAGCACACTCTCTACAATTTTAAAGAATCGTAAAAAGATTGAAGCGACTTATGCTGTGAGTCAATTTGAACCAGTAAGAAAACGAATGTGTACAGGAAAGTATGAAGAAATTGAAATTGCTTTCTTGCTGTGAATGAAATGGCAAAAAGCCAGAACATTGTTTTAACTGGTGCAGTAAGCACAGGCTTTTGCTGGTGCTCTCGGTGGGAGCTATTTCACTTGTTCTAATGGATGACTGATAAGATTCAAAGAGCGTCATAGAAATATCTACAATCAAAAAATGGGAAATTCTTGTTTTTCCGAGTACATTTTCATAAATGAATATATGTCGACCTCGGATGTGATGCCAGACGAAGAAATAAATGCTGCATTAGCTGAAAAGAAGATGACAACACCAGACACAAGTGTAAGAAGAGCATGAAGAAATCGACACAGAAAGGAAAAATTCAGTGTAATTAAATGAATCAACCGTAGCACTGAAAACTGTACAACATTTCGTTATGGAACAGCAGGAAGCTTACCGTGCTTTGGACAAATTAGATAAATTCCATACGTTCCTAAAAGAAGTACGGAGCAAAAATGGATGGACTCAATAACGGACTGTTTAAAAAAAAATGTTTAGCAAGTAAATAAATTTATTACTGCCCAAAGTGATGAACAATTTGTTTTATTTTTTAATTAAATTTTCTATTTCTTATTAATTTATGATTTTAAGAACAGGCATATATTTGTAGGTTAATTCATTTAGTTTTTATATCTAACATAGATGGCGCCACTACTGTGACGGTTAACACGAAATTTCCGATAACACGAAAAAAATTCGCATTCCCTTCAATTTCGTGTTAACGAGGTTCGACTGTATTACGGTGGCCTCCAACGACTAGTTTTTTTCAATCGTGAAAAACAAACTAATGATTCATAACAAATTGTCTCTTCATTCGTTACAGTTACCTCTCACTATTTGATTGATCTTTTTAACGCTTTCCAACATATAGTTGAAAAGTATTTATAAATTTGGTTTGTCTGTCCGTGTTTTAACTTATAACTCTCGTAAATATACTCGGATTACCATGTAATTTATATATGTTATTGAGGTGTTCGGTTTTGCAAATAAAATGAGCACCATTTATGGATGGTTAGTTTACAGGGACACTCAAAAGTATTCTGTTACATTACAGTCAACAGAAAAAGAGTTTTCGGTGCATTTTGATGATGTTACACTGTTTCAAACATATTGAAATTGATATGCATCACTTTGGTGAATGGCAAGAGGATTTCTATAGAGTAAAGAATAAGTAGCCATTATAGTTCGTTTACAGGGACGCACAAAATATTGCATTACATTATGATCTATAGGGGAAAAATCGTTTGCGGTGTAATTTAACAGTGTTCCACTATTTCAATGAAATTGATATACATTATTGAGGCGCACTACATCTTGTTTTCTATAGCTTATTGAGTACGTCGAATTTATCGTTTGTTTACAGAGACACTCAAAAGAATTCGATTACAGGACTGACTATGAGCCAAAAAATCCTGGATGTACATTTTCAGCTCTGATATGCATTTTAAAACTTAACGAATTTTAGTGTATTACGAGATGTGTAGATTCTATACTGGGCTGCACAAAAGAATTCGCACGCAATACCGAATAGCAATTGCTGAAAATGAATTTTTACTGCGTCATGTTTATTTAGTTTATTTATTTTGTGTGTGTTTATTTAGATATCTCCTGCGTTGTGTTTATTTAGTTTATTTTTTTTGTATGTGTGTGCGTTTATTTAAATCTCATTTCATTGTAGGGGAAGGTGGCCTAAAATGATCCTAACGGGAAAAACGATCCACGTGTGTTTACTTCCAGACAGGTCGCGCTATCTACAGGGTAACACATAAACTAGTTGTGATATGTAAAGAAAAAGCAATGGTGGTATTCAAGCGATCGCAGTATTACGTGTCTGAATAGAATTCTTTGAAAAATTGGTTTTTATAACATATTTCATAAGGTAGGCACTAACTTTCATATTTATTTATTTTACAGTCTTTCATGTACAGAAATATGACTTGGTTTTACTTAATGGGGTATGTTTTTAGATGTGAATTACACTTATGTATTGTCATAATTACTTTTATATCCTTTATTTTGCCGATAAAAAAACAATTTACAATTATTTTTAAATGAAGGATTATTTTGCCCTTTGGTGAGGGTAAAATAGTCCTCTGGACACTTTTTTAAAAAGTCTATTTTTTCATTCCTCAATTAGGGTTTAAAATATTATAAAAATATGTTTATAATGCAAAATATAGTGTAAAACATAGTAGCAAAGGGCCAAAGTATTATTTAAACACTTCTGTTATTTTACACAAGTTTTTTTCTTAAGGGGATCATTTTAGGCCACCTTCCCCTGCGAACAAAAATGAAATTTCTTAACAATATTCCGATAGTGCTGGAAAGTTTTTCATAACCCATACCATGATGCATGATTTTTCGTTCTTATTCTATACGAGGCGAGAAAATGCCCACACCATCTGGTTAAACGCCCGGATAGATACTTCGCAACATCGATGAATGTTCCAACAATATAAAATTTATATTTTTATTGCGCACAACATTTACAAGAAACGAGCAAAATAATTAAAAATAAACGATAACATTGTTTTCGTTATTTTCAGTTTGGTAATGAAATGAATTTCTAGACTGATTGTATCATGATAAAATAATAAATTAAAATTAAAAATTAAGTCGGTTCTCAAAAAGAAAATATTTGTCCACACTTAACAACACGAAACTTCCTGACATATTTACGAACTCATTTTTTAACGTAAAAGCATATAATTTAGCAGGCATGACTATAGAAGTGATTTGAATTCGAAAAGCGTTTTTCGATATATCTTGATTTATAAGCGATTACTGTCTCATGGCGATATTTATCGGGCAGTCTTGTTCGAAAATTCGGTTCAAAGTATCATCTTTGATAGCATTTCCTGAAAGATACGTTGTCTTATCGAAAAATGGAGCTATTAGATTTCTTAGTTTCTGAATAAAAATACCTACCAATTTTACGCATGCTTGTAAGTGAAAATGAATTCAGGAATGTTATGTCTCAAAAAGTACATAGGATTTGTGAATAGTTTTAACTCCTTTTCTCCCAGCGTCTCCGATTCCCAACGTTTGAGATGTCTCTCCTGGGCCCAGCGATGCATCTTGGCAACGGCCTGAGAATGCTGTTATGCATTTAGCTTTTGGGCACTTATAAAGAGTAACAAAAGATATCCTATGCTGAAATCAAAGTTTTTTGATGAAAATTCGATTTTATATAACATTTTTTTACACAATTGGCTAATATTTAAAAACGTTTGCGGATATAGAACATTCCACAACCATGCTGGTCCCAGTGGAACACTTCATTTTCTTCGCGTGGTAGGAAAGGAGTTTTATTCCTACACTTTATTATACAGGGTGATTCATAAAAGATGGGCAGAACTTTAAGGGGTTATAGTACACTTAAAGACAAATAATATTAAATAGGAGACTAAGGGTCCCAGACGTATTCCCAAGGAGATAGGGGGCATTAAAGTTTAGGGTCCGAAATTTCAAATGATTATAAAACATGGAAAAATTGGTCGATTCGTTTGCGGTTTTTGCAAAAAATTTTCTTTATGCCAGTATTTTCTTGAAATAAAATTTTAAAGTTCAATTTCAAAAAATGCTGATAGGGGGCGCTTTAGACTTTGGAGTAACAAACAACTATTTTTTAACGTTATTTCTTGTATTTCTTTAAATGATTTCGAAAGCTTAGACTTAAACTTAAATTTTGATCTAAAAATCTGAGTCCTAACGAGTAGTTAAGTAGCGTAAACTGAAATTTGAAATTTGAAACCCTTCTCCCCCCAGAACAAAAATCAGTTATTCCCGATCTTTGTGTCGTAGATTAGGCTCTAACTACTGCCGCGTTTTGCTAAAATTATTCTTTATGTCAGTATTTTCTTGAAAATAAATTTTAAAGAAAATTTTCAAAAAATTCCGATAGAGGGCGCTTTAGACTTTGGAGTAACGAACAACTATTTTATACCGTTATTTTTTGTGTCTCATTAAATGCTTTCTAAAGCTTAGACTTAAACTTAAATTTTCAGCTCAAAATCTGAATCGCTGAGCGTGGTTCAGTAGCGAGGGGAGGGGGTTCAAATTTCAACTTCTGAACATAGTTCAGTTTACCATGTCCACACATTGTGTGCTGTGATACGAGGTAAAAAGACACAAATTAGGATTATGTTACCAAAGCATATTTATTAACATGTAATCACAATAAATGTTCAAAATTGTGACCACCAGAGGTTATGCACGCAGAACAACGGCGACGAATGGAACGGCGAACATTCGCGAAAACATCAGGCTTTTCGAGCACTTCCCCTACAGCGGCGGAAAGTCTGGCGACCAGTTCCTCGGGGGATTCAATGGGTGTCTCATACATAAGAGCCTTCAATCGTCCCCAAAAAAAGAAATCGAGGGGTGAAAGATCTGGCGAGCGAGCAGGCCAAGCAACAGGACCACCTCGACCAATCCATCTGTTCGGAAATGTGATGTCCAGATAGTTGCGGACGTCTCGTACGTAATGGGCTGGCGCTCCATCGTGCTGGAACCACATGACCCGCCGGATGCGTGGAGGAACAACGTTTAACAGGTCTGGCAGCACATGTTGCAGAAATGTGAGGTATGTTTTACCGTTGAGGCGTTCAGGAAGAAGGTACGGTCCGATTAGGTGGTCTCCGAGGATTCCTGCCCAAACATTGATGGAAAAGCGTCTCTGATGAGCATGTGGATACGTAGCATGTGGATTGACATCCGCCCATACATGTGCATTGTGTGTGTTAAATGTACCTTCACGTGTGAAGGTACATTCATCGGTGAAAAGCACAGTTCGTCCAAAATGTGGATTTAGCGCGTTCTGCTGCAGAAACCAGCGGGCGAATTCAATACGATTTGGATAATCCCCTGGAGACAGTTTCTGGACTCGTTGCACATGAAACGGGAGCAAATGTTCATCCTTCAGTACCCTCCAAGTCGTGGACTGTGAGGTATCCACCTGGCTATCCACTGTTCGTGTACTTGTACTTGGCTGCGCCGCTACTACATTCAGAATGGCTTCTGCAACAACTACTGATTCGTCCTTTTTTGCACGACCTGCATTCGACCGGGAAGCGAGAAATGATCCCGTCTCACACAACTGTCTGTGCAAGCGCTCGAAAGTTTTGCGGTTAGGCAACCGCCTGTTACGAAATCGCTCTCCGTACATTCGTTGTGCCTCTGCACCATTTCCATCTGCCGCTCCGTAAATTAAATGCATCTCAGCTTTTTCCTTATTCGTGAAGGGCACCATCTTCCGATTCATTACTACAGCGACTTACACTTGACTCACCGTTCAGTGGTTTTTATGCCTGAATCGTGTCGAAATTTTGCATACGTGTTCTTCTTCTTCCCCATTTGACATTTGCATACTTTCTGTTTCCTTCTTCACCCGGTGACTAGCGTCAGGAATGGAGCTTTAACGTTTGCATGAGCGACGTTTCCAACTGTGCCAGTGCCTTTATGAGTGAATTCCGACTATGCAGTCCTTGACGAAAGTTGTATTTTTGCCTCGTATCACAGCACAGAATCGTTGGGCATGGTTAAGTAGTGCAAACTGAACTATGTTCAGAAGTTGAAATTTGAACCCCCTCCCCTCGCTACTGAACCACGCTCAGCGATTCAGATTTTGAGCTGAAAATTTAAGTTTAAGTCTAAGCTTTAGAAAGCATTTAATGAGACACAAAAAATAACGGTATAAAATAGTTGTTCGTTACTCCAAAGTCTAAAGCGCCCTCTATCGGAATTTTTTGAAATTTTTCTTTAAAATATATTTTCAAGAAAATACTGACATAAAGAATAATTTTAGCAAAACGCGGCAGTAGTTAGAGCCTAATCTACGACACAAAGATCGGGAATAACTGATTTTTGTTCTGGGGGGAGAAGGGTTTCAAATTTCAAATTTCAGTTTACGCTACTTAACTACTCGTTAGGACTCAGATTTTTAGATCAAAATTTAAGTTTAAGTCTAAGCTTTCGAAATCATTTAAAGAAATACAAAAAATAACGTTAAAAAATAGTTGTTTGTTACTCCAAAGTCTAAAGCGCCCCCTATCGGCATTTTTTGAAATTGAACTTTAAAATTTTATTTCAAGAAAATACTGGCATAAAGAAAATTTTTTGCAAAAACCGCAAACGAATCGACCAATTTTTCCATGTTTTATAATCATTTGAAATTTCGGACCCTAAACTTTAATGCCCCCTATCTCCTTGGGAATACGTCTGGGACCCTTAGTCTCCTATTTAATATTATTTGTCTTTAAGTGTACTATAACCCCTTAAAGTTCTGCCCATCTTTTATGAATCACCCTGTACAGGCAAATGGGAAAGTGGGAAAAATGATGTATTTCGGGCTCTTATGTAACAGATGCTCCTTTTCAGATGAAAATAAATTGAAACGGATAAAGAAAAGCTGAATCCATCCGAAAATGGAATTCTTTTCAAGAACCGTGCCCGGGATCATTTTTCTCTTTACACTGAAGACCAGTGTCG